>JARGYF010000146.1:0-173681 GCA_029203975.1 Mycena vitilis
CCTGAATGCGGTATCCACGTTTCCTAATCGAGCGTGTTCCGGTAAGTGTCTTCTTCAGCTTCGTTTGGAGGGGCCATGAGGCGGTGTGCAGGGCGTAGCACCAACACCAGCCTCACACCGTATGTGCAAACTCGCGCTTTCCGTGTTTTCTTCGCTGAGCACGCCAACAGCCCTCCCGAGCAGGAGCAATCCAAATCCAGAGCCGCCCTCCGGTACCATTGCGTGCGCTCTCCCGTCAAGCATCGCGAGAGTCGTCGGTACCACACGGACCGGTCAGGCCTTTCGGTAGTCCTGTTGGACTGCGATCGCCGGCGCCACTCGGCGCGCACTCGGCTTCACCGTTTACCGCTTCACCTGTGCAAACCCCCCCACCTCGGGACCCGAGTCCCTTTTACGCACCCGTCGAAGACGTCTCTTTAACTCGGACGCCACCCCCTAAGCCAAATCTCACGGTTCCTCGGACGCCCCGTGCTGCCAGAGTAGGCGCCTTCGCGCCGTCGAGGGCCAGATCCCCATTTCCGCCGTCACCTCGTTGGAATGACGGCCGTTCGCAGGAGCAGTCTTCCCGATCCTCTTCGCGCGGAACGCCTCTCTTTCTGCCTACCACACTGTCCTTCCCCCCTCCGGCATTCACCGGGTCTACTGGCGATCTCGACGCCAGTCTCATGCCGCCACCGACGACTGTGCCTTCAGGAGGACCGTCGCTGTTGCCTGCTTTCGGCAACGACGGAGGAGGCGGCATGTCGTCCCACTGGGGCTCTTTTGGCGCCACCCTCAACGACACGCGCGCACCGACACCTGTTGAGGCCGTTGGATGGCCCGCGGGTTGGCAGCACCCGAACGTGACCGACTCTCCACGCAATGAGGAGCCGATTTGGGGCGGCGCCTTTGGAGACATGACGAGGGCTTTCCTGGAAGGGCCTTCATCCGAAGCCGAAGGCCAGTACGCGAGTGACGACTTCGCCAGCCAGGAACTCGGCAGCCAAGAACTCGGTAGCGAGGAGTCAGGTAGTCACGACTCAGGAAGCCACGACTCAGGAAGCCACGACTCCAGCAGCCAGGAGTCGGGGTCGGTAGGTGAATCCACCGGGTCAGCGACCGACGATTCTGGGTCTTGGGAGCAAATACGTCAGTGACCCGTCTTCAGTTTGGACGGCATCTCATCTCCTTGCGCAGCCGAGCCGGTGTATAACTGGGAAGACGTTGGTGCGCGCATTCCCCCTGTCACGGTGCTGAGCTAAGAACTTGACAGACGACGACGGGGAGTCCGAGCTCGACATGTACAAGAAGCACCGATCCGATATCGCTGAACGGAAGAGGAAAGCCGTGTTCGAGGATGACGGGGAGAGGGCGCGCTCCGCTCGGCGGATTCATTACGACGACGGTGCGTATTGCTCTCCATCGCCGCGGCTTTGAGCTCACTTCTTGCAGAAGAAACTGAAGACTAGGATACTGTAGTCCCGTAGTCAGTAATAGGGTCCTTTGGATTCATGGAATAACACTGGCGACGAGATATAAATTATATTAAAGTGCCAGCCCTAAAGCAAGGTTGCAGTCGGCACGAGCCGGCCCCTAGTCTGAATTGATTCTGGGATTGGGAAACGGACTGTGACTTACGCGTGACCACAGTCACTGACCGCAACATGATGACAACACATGACAACACACCCGGTAACTTTAAGTACTCTCTCTGACTCTCTCGCAGATTTCTCTCTCCCGCATTGCACCCTTCTCAACCCGCCTGGAGGCCACTGCCTGGCCTGTCACGATTCCGCCACTGCTCACTTGATCTCGTGGTGGCTTACTGCTTCAAGCTTCCGACCATAAAACTTCAAAATCAAGGGATGACAAGTATATATGCAGCTGGCGGGTGGCGCTACTTACCAGACCATTTTACATTCCCGACGAAGCTGCGAGTGGCGTTCGTTTCAACTTGCTTGACTCGGTCTGATAAGGCAGCGGACGAGTCGTCAGTCAGTGTCGTCATCCCCACATCCGTGCAATCCCAACTAAAATCCCAACTCAAAACAATCCCAACTCAAATCCCAACTCAAAACCTGGTAGCCTTCTCAAATGCCGCGCACCCCCGCGGATCTGTGAACCCGTACATTAACCGAAACCGCCGGTTCGCACTAGTTATACCGCGGTCTTCCAGGATAGGCCCTTTTCCAACCATCCCTTCCGGCCTTCGTCCCCACAAGAGACAGTCACTGTCTCAGATCTTTGCTAGATTCGGATCGAGGGTACCGGAGCCTTCCAATCCCTGGCAGCTACTGTCCAACGTCTATCAATTTCCCCTGAAATAGTTGCACTCTTCGTTGTGCCTGGCCGTAGCTAAACGGTTGATTCCTGTTCAGCCTTTCCCGGACAATATCGCTGCTTTGGATCGTTCCTTTCTGGCCGTTTTCGATCATCGCACGACGCCGCAAACCCTTTACACTACAATTGGGCTAATGCCGAGGACCATGGTATTGGTCGATATCTTCGTGGATTCGGTGAGAAAGGTACTATTCGGATCTAAGGCTATATAATTAGGTCGCCTTGAGGGTTAAGTTGTTTGAAAGCTAAACCCTGGATCTCGCGGGATAGCGTCCATTCAATCCAATGGCCACCGTGACTCCCTTGGAGATGGAACAAGAACTCTTCGGGCTTCTGGCCGACGCTCGAATGACCAACTCGTTGGCTGGTGAGCAACGTGCCGTTATCATAAACATTATCGTCATTCATTGCGGTCCATAGTTGCAGGATTGGTCGTTGTCATGCAAGTATTTGTCCAGTCGAAGCTATCGATCTATCCAACCTCTACCGACGCAGTGTTGAGCACATCGCAAACTTCAGAGATGAGGTTTCATGATTGGCTGGGTTACGAAGATGCTCCCTGACCAAGCAATTAGGTTGAGTTGGTGTGGAAAGCGCGTCTCAGTATCTCAAGCGTTTTTTATGTATGTCACTTCGTCTGCTTTCTTCGTGTAAAAATCAAATCAATATTTAGATTTGGGTACACTGGATGCCGCCTTCTGTGGAATGGCAAACTAATTCTTGCCGCCAGATACGCTATTTCACTCTTCTTGTCCTATCGTCAGTCAGTGTTACATCGAGATAAAACCATACTGAATCAAGTTGCATAGGTTCGACGTCGGCTGTGCGTTCAATCTTTCAAGTGAGAAGGATTGTCACTCAACCGCCTTCCAGTCATGCTGCAAGCACAAACTTCTGACCGCGTAAGCACTTCCATCTATCCTCGAATAATCCATACAGTGAAATTGACCCCAGACCTGTCAACTTTTCTTCTTTGTGAGTTGGCTCGCCGATAGGCTACATGAAATCTGGATGTCGCCCGCAATCTCACAGGGACAAATGGCTACCTCGACCATAATCATTATCTCTGCCGATCTCATCCTAGTCCTGCGGTATGTGTCTCATCCCGCCAACGGGTTTTGTTGATCGAGAAAATGGCCATGTAGAGTCTGGATTCTGTACGGAAGAACGAGACGACTGCTTTTCTTCATGGTTCCGCTCATAGCCGGTTTGTTCCTTGCCATTTGTACCCTGCCCTTTGATCCAATTAAGTTAACTGTCTGTAGCGGAAACGATTGCAATGTCTGACTTTTTTTTTTCACGGTTGAAATTCATTCTGATCGTTTCTAGGATTACCGTCGGCGTGTTCACGATCTCTGCCCTTGACAGTCGGTTTTCATAATCGAATCTGACAGTCGCGGCGTACTGATTCGAGCAGAATATTTGCACATTGGGTACCCATTCCTCATTCTAAAGCGGGGTCGTTCTGATTTCCGGGAAGACCAATTCTGGAAGGGTGTTACTCGTTCAGTGCGTGTTGCTCGTCAGATCTTGAAATCCTTTGCTGATTGTCTTGCCAGAGGTTCCTCGCCTTTTCACATTTTACGCTGTTCCACCGTTCGTCACGGTATGGGTTTATACCTGGCCCACTTTGATGTCCTACTTGCTGATCATGTTGATTCAAGGCAGTTATAATGTTCTTCATGACCTTGCATAAATGTGGAGCTACAATCGTCTCTTTGGGACCCGGAAGGACACCTGTTATCACCTTGTTTCTTAGGGACGGTGTCTTCTGGTTCCTAGCCCTCGTCCGTGCGTTTTCTTCGTGGCATGGCGTACTTTTGTCCTCAAGCCCATCGCGCTCAAGTGGTCTCTGTTGTGGAAATCGTCCTCTGGGAGAAAGGACGTCCGAGTCTTGCTCAAATACCTGTCGTGTACGTACGTGGCTCGAGAGATGGAAACTCATTGCTCATCGTATCTCATGTAGTCCCGCTACAGCGTAGGTGCTATTCCACGGCAGTTTCACACCCACTGAGAAGTTTAGATTAATCGCGGTAATTGGTGCCCGAGTCATCCTGAACATCAAATACATTGCGTCCAGTACTGAAACTACCGCTGTGACCTCCACAACATATGGCTCACACCATATTTCGGTCAGGCGCGCCCAGGGCCCCGGAGGGCAGGTGCCGTGGTACTTGAAGACTACTGACACAAGTTGGACTGTGGATCCGCATTTATGATTTATTACCGTCTTGTCTCTATGATTCTGTCCAATGAAAATCAGTGGTTTTTACAGGTTATGCAGACGCACGAGTGGTTGAATTTTGATGGTTTGTTCAACGCATAGTTAGGAGGTAACCGTGTGAATCGGGTTTGAAAACAACGCATTGACTGTTGGCAACCGTCTGTAACCGTGATCCAATCTCAGTCTCTACTCTCATGTTGCTTTCGTTTAGACTTGCATCCAGAGGCACAAGTCGTGTCATGGGGCTCAATCCTGAGGTAGGGGCTGCGGCACACCCGAAACGGGCTGTGTTCACGAGAATAGCCACTGTGACGGCCAAATTTAGCCGCCAACGGTGGCTGGCGTGCTAAAAATGCCTGTCCGACTCGGAGTCTTCCCACCTGTCTTTTTCTCCGTCTTCCGCGATGCTCGTCTCACTTTCGGTCGCTGCCCTCGCTGCCTGCCTGTCTTATGTTGCTGCTGAGGACGCCATTATAACTCCTGCGCCAACCCCCACCCAGGCCCTCGCCCCTCGGCAGGTCGCTGGCGGCTCTGGAACTCCCATTCTCTCCACCCTCACCTATGACTATACCGCCCTCCCGTCCCAGGTCTACCCCTTCGCCGTTCTCCGTGGTCCGCAGTTTGGCTACAACCAGTGTGGTGCCGCCAACGCCACCTCTACCGCCAACTGCCAGACCCTTGTCGTTAACAACGCTGTCGGTGTTTTGTTTCTGTGTACATTCCGCAGTTTTCTCACAAGCAGAAACTTTTAGAGCGATTTCTGTATTTGGGGTTCGCCTGATCCGAATGGTGCAATTGGTGACGTCGAGGCCAAGGTCGTTTCCTACTGCACAAACCCTCAGTGGGGAGGACGCCCCATCCCTGCGGGCGCTATTCACGGTATCCAGGTCGGTCTTTATCATTTTTTTCACGTGGCGGACAAAGGAACTGTACATCCGAGCACTATTGAGCACTCACCGTGCATTTGGTGTGTATCCCACACCAACAAGCAACGAGCAAAGAGCATTTGCACAGACAATACATATTAGAAAGACGGGGCGGCCCGTGGTGCGTCCCCAGGGTGCGGGAGCCACGTATAGGCATCGTCATTTCTATGTCTGTTGGCGAGTGACTTCTCCATTGACACGGGGACCGAATGCACAGCGACAGCGGATGCATGAACCACATTCCAGAATTGGACGCATATTTCTTTTTGCCCGCGGTGTTAGCTTTCCTCCGCCAACTTCGGCTGATCACTTTTTTTCCAGTTCATGAGGACCTCGGCGTACATCCAAATCGTCGGCTTCATCGACAACACCGCCCTCGGTCTCGCTTCGACCGACACCGGAGGCGAGCTCGACCCCCACGGTGCTGACCTCCAGGGCAACCCCCTCGGCGGCGTCGTCTACTCCCTCGACACCAACTTCTCCCCCGACGGCGGCAAAACGCCCGGGCAGGTGCACAACTGGAACCTCTTCGTCGGCACGGGCATCTTTTGTCTTAAGGCGTGCTTCAACAGCATCACGAGCCCCGACTACTGCGAGAACCGCTTCGACCTCGTCGGGTGCGACTACAACATGCCCAACGCGCTCGCGAACGGGACGTTCCTCGACTGCGCGGGCGACCTCCAGACGCCCGTCGGCACGTACACGTCCGGCGGCCAGACGCTCACGTGGTCGATGCCCGACCCGCTCACGACCGACCCGCCGTACACGCCTAACATCCCCTCGAGTAGCGGGTGCACGACGTTCTCGTCACAGCAGCTGTTTGCTGGTGTAAGTCCCGCTCATTCCAGCTATCTACATTTGGTTGATGTATTATCGTGCTGCAGGGATCCGCCAGTGCCTCGGGCTCCGCCACCGGTAGCGCCGGCGGCAGCGGCGGGGGCGCGACTTCTGGCAAGGGGGCTGCCTCCGGTTCGAGCCCCAGCGCCACGGGCAGCAGCGGTGCGCTCGCCTCGCTCCACCTCCCCATTGGCAGCCTCCTTGTCGTCTTTGGCGGCGTCCTCACTGGCGCTATGCTACTATGATTCCGTTAGCGATTTGGTGGTGAGGTGGTGAGGTGGGATTTTGAGTGGCCAAAATTGGAGTTGCTTCACGTCGGCCGTGTTGTCAATGGCTCAGAGGACTTGGACTATACCATCTCATACTTAGTCTCGTTAGCCAGACTTTTTAATGCACGATAAAGGACATTCGTTTCCATAGGATACTATAGGAACCCTCGGATTGAGCGTGATGGCGAGATTCACCAGCTTGCCCAAGCCAAAACTCGATTACAAAAAAATCATCGTAGATACAAAGCGAACACTATTGTCTAGCTCTACTGAAAAGCAATGGACAAGACCTCCTCGTATGGAGGCATACGCATACGAAAACTCCGATACGCAAAATTACCACTCATCCTCCGAATCCATTAATATAGAAGAAGAAAGCGTCCGGCCTCAAGACGGCTACGGCTACGTCGGTCGGCCCACCATAACCATCCCTTCCTCCTCCTCCGTCTCCGTCCCGTTCTCACTGCCCGCCACGCCTTCGAACGCGGAGCCCGCGAGGGACTCCCGGCTCGGCGAGACAGCCACTGCCGGCGTGGGTGCGGCTTCTTCAAACACCGCGTCGTCGGGCGTGGCGGTGGTGTGCTGCTCGCTCGCGACGTCCGAGAGGACGGCGGCGACGGAGGAGATCGAGCCGGGGTTTGGCGGGGCGAGGGACTTTGCTGGGGCGGGGAGGGAGGTGGCGGGTGCGTGGGTGGAGATGCTGCCCAGGGCTGCGAGCATTTGTTCGCGCACGAGGGTGACGAGGGAGGGGACGTCCTCAGCCGTGAGGTCGGCAGTGGGTATGGACGGGAGCACTGGGGCGACGCGTGAAAGATGAAGAGACATAAAGTCGCGTACGCATACCTTTGACACGGATAACCCCGCCAGCAAAGACACCGTTGTGGTAAAGATGCCAGTAGTTTTCCGTGACGATGGGGATGATAGGCAGCCCAGCCTGGACTGCCAGGTGGAAGCCGCCTTTCTTGAAAGGCAAGAGGTCGGGCGCCGGGCTGTTGTGACGCGTGCCTTCGGGATACATCCACAATGACACGCGCGACGTCCGCATCATGTTCACGGCCGCGTCAAGAGAGCTCTTGGCCCGCGCAGAGTTTCCGCGGTCGATGAAGATGGCCCCGGACATCATCATGAATGGGCCGAGCGGCGAATATCGTATCGATTTTTTCGACATTATAGATGTCCGCTTCGGCATCACTCTACACTCATGCTCAGATTCTAGATTCGACAGGGTGAGTATTCAAGCACATACCGGCCTAGTGGGATCAGGTCGACCATGCTCTGGTGGTTAACCATGAAAACGGCCGGCCGGCCGCCGCCGTCTGCGGAATCCTGGAGCCATTCCTCACCCTCGACCTCGACGCGCCATCCTAGCAAAGTGCCAGCAAGCGCGTAGAATGTCCGCGCCACGGCGTGGTTCACGTCGAACCGCCGGTTTGCGAGAGAAAGACCAGCGGCGTAAAAGGCACCCAGAGTCGCGCAGAAGCCCATGGCGCTCACGTACACGGCCGTGCGAGTGTAATACCGGCCATGGGGAGAATACTGGAGGGCGATGAAAGGGAGAGACGCGTAGGCGACCGGCTTCAGCAGAGAGAGCAGGGCAGCCATGAAGGAGGAGGGAGAGGGTGTATGATCCGATTAGGAAATTTGTGGGGAGGTGATCTGCTCTTCCTTTGGGACGGCCACGTTCTTCTGCTGCTCTACTTCTTTTTGACCTCCTGCCCCGCTTTGCTTGCCCGGGTCTCATCCGAAGAACTTTACTGAACGCGTGCTGCTGCTTTCGTAGGACGATTTGTTCTTTGGCTGGGGTTCAAACAGTTACAGTCCACAGAATAATCGAGGACTTCTTAGATCACAAGAACGCCTCACGGTTTCAACGCGCCTATTATGATTTTTTATGCCTCGCGCACTTCTGCGCACCTCCGCTCCGCTGCGCCACGCGGGCTCCGACCCACCTGACCTCGACGGCTTTAAATCCTCCTGCAATTCCGCGGGGCCTTCGCGCGGTCTTCTCTTTTGTGGAATAATGCCAAGCAACAATACAAAAACCGGGTTGAATACCGATCATTCCATGCCATTTCTGACGAACAGAAGTCCTCGATTCTATGACAAAATTGGATCCCTTGTGTGCTGTTCTTGCCATGAATAAGGACGAGACGCCGCCTGCCAGTGCTGACTCGTGTGCCGTTTTTCAAGCACATCGGTTTTGTCGCCGAGAACGAGGTTCGGGCATTGAGTGCGTTCTCAACAAGGTGTAAAGTGCTGGTCGAAGTGTGTCCAATAACTTTCATTAGGTAGGCTCCACAAGGCAAGCATACTTAACTTGTGTGGAGGCACAGTCAGCACCAGACGAATTGCGCGTTCAAACGATATCGTGCCATACTTTTTGTACGGAAATCAAGACAATAATGTACATCTAGAAGATGAAGGACACCTCGAACATATTGAACGGACCATCCGGTCCTTGCGAGAACTGGAACGTCTGACCCCCGTTCGTCGAAAACTCGGGGTGCGCCATACTACCATACCCAAGCCCCCACCCGCTCAGCAGTCCGTACTCCGCGCTCCAGGGCCCGAAAGGAGTCGGCGAGACATACATGTTCGTGAAGTTCTCGAACGCCGTGCAGATCATCACATATTGGTTCAGATATGCGTTGAAAAATACGGATCCATAAACGCTGCACGAGAACTTTCCACCCGGGTTGGCGGTCGTCATACCGTAGGCGGTGGTGGCAGCGTTGGGGATGCTCGGGGGCGTGTTCCAATCTGTGGTCGACCCTGCAACCAGGAACTCGTAGGCCGACGCCGTGAATACAGCGTCCGAGGCGGCCACCCGCCCGACAAGGATACCGCTCGGCCCGCCGATGCTGTACGTATAGATGAAGTCGCCGTCCCGCAGGATCGCAAGCAGGCCCAGCTGCACGGCGTTCGCATCGGTCAAGAGAGGGCCTACGCGCGTTGCGATGGGCTTCGTGTCGCCGAGCGTGACAGATACGACGGCGTTGCCGCGGTCCACAAAGCTGCCATCTGAGGCGCCGCGCCAGATCTCCCAGGCGTACGCGACGCCGTGGGTAGAGTTAATGGCAGCGATGTTGGAGGTATCCATGCCAAAGGCTGTTTGGGGAGAAACAGGCTGCGCGTCGTCCGACCCGGCTGCTGCGAAGTTGTTGTCCTGCACAAGGGCGATGCCCGTTGTGTCGACGGTCATTACGGAAGAGGTCCCGTAGAATGCTGCCCCCTGAAGGGGTTTAGATTTGATTGCATCGGCATAATGGGTTCGTACCATGGAAAATCCGCAATTGATGAAGGAGTCGCCGCACTGCATGTCTCCGCAATTCCAGATCACTTTAGAGCCCAATACGCTCGAACGACATTTGTCCCCTGCGAGTCCTTTGGCTTGGAGAGTGTCCGTGAAGGCAAGGTCGCCGATATACTTGATGCTCCACTGCGTTCCGTTCACATTCTTGAAGGTCGCTGGGTCAGGAAGCGTCCCCGTGGCGCGAGGGGCTGGGCGGTTCGCGGCGATGGCTGCATGTCTGCCAGATGGCGGGGTGGGAGATGCGAAAGCGGTGAGGAAGGGCAGCGAGAAAGAAAGAAAGAGCGTGGGGTGCATAATTAATTTGTGGATGAGCAGCTGTCAGTGTCGCGAGCTTTTATACGTTCGAAGGTTTCGAACGGTTCGCACCACCATGTGCATCGTTTAGCAACAAGAAAGGAGCCTAGTCGAAAGTGCCCTGGGATATGAATCAGATCCATGCTTTTCATCGTGAGTTTCTCAGCGTGGCGGAATGTTGCCCCGAAATGGCCAACAGGCGCATCTTGACTCTCCTGCTACGAAGAGAAGGGGGGACTCGGGGGGACAGCTAAGAGAACTTAGGAGGGGTAATACCGTAACGACGATCGTTAATGTCAGGTTGTTCAGTTGATCGGCGAAGTACGCGACATCGCTCCGTTCGAAGCAAAACTGCCGTCTGTCCTGCAGTTCCGTCCAATTTCTTGACCGTCCTCTCTACCTTTCCTGTCTTCGAGTTCGCCCGAGATTCCCCTCATGCAGCTCATGGACGCGGCAGCCGTTATCATATGAAAGGCTGGATAACGTTATTAAAAGGCGGCATTCGCCCGATGCATGGTGGTAAGTAAGTGACTTTGCAATTCGGTTGGTTACGAAAAAAAAGGATTAATGTGGAATCGCACGTATGAGTGGAACGCGTCGGTGTGGCAGCTGTGGCTCAAGTCGCAAGCCATAAGCCGTCAAGACTGGGCCAAACAACCGCTCGTGGCCCAATTAGGAAGGTGCGATGATTCGATGCAGTGTGCACAAGCCCCACATGAATGGTATCCAAAAATCGCATTTCGTCGTATACATATACAGAACATCTCATAAATAGCATCCACCCCCCTCCAGCGGCTAGTAAACACAAAACGGAAATGGATGGGATGGTGCGGCTAGCTGCCCTTTGCAGAGAAACAACAGTGGTGGGTTGCGTAAGTTATAAATGTGGCAGATGGAGGGGGCAGCGCAGAAGCGAGATATATATATAATGGATATGGATATGGATATAACTATGGACACGGAGCCAGATGAGTGAGTTGAGATGAGAGCGACGCATGGAAGAGTGTGAAGTGAATATGGACGTGGCAGCTACTGGACGTGAGTGAGTATGTTATGTGCATTGGTGTAAGTATATCATCGAGCGGAGTGCGCGCGGGGGGTCATAGATATGATAGATAAGTGAGATTGAGCCAGACAGAGATGAACTGGTGGAGATGGGATGAATGGTAATTGGTATGGTGGTGGATATAATAACAGATGGCATGATAGAACGGAAGCAGAGAGGAATAACAGAGGATATCAGGATATCAGGACAGAACAACAGAGGCAGAGGGGGAAGTCCACAGCGGGGAAACCAAGAAGCAGGAACGGAAGTGAGTGTGGAATGGGACACAACAACATGCGGATGGAGATGGTACACAGTGACATTGATTTGGGAATATATATGCGTGCGTGCGGGCGTGACTTGAGGCGTGAGGTTGCGTGTGTGTGCGTGTACTTGCATGAACGAAGTGAAAAAGCGGAACGAAACGAGGCGCGCCGGCCTCTAAGGAAATGGCGTCGGCGCGAGGGATGATGGTGGATGTTACACGTGCGTCGAATGCGAATAAATTAGGTTGGGGCGTCACTGCGCCTCGCTCTCAGGTGCCTGCTGCTGCTGCTCCGCCGGCGCGGGCGAGTGCGCAAACGGCGAGAACGCGCCGTTCACTGGCCCCGGCTGGGCCACCGCACGGGGCACTCGATGCTCCGCTGTCTCCCACCGCCTTGCCCAGGCTCCCTCAGGCGCCGTACCGAAGAAGCGCGGTGCAGGATACGCCGCTACCGGCGCACCATACGCGGGGTCCCCGGACGGGGGCGGCGGTGAGGTCAGTCGTGGGTGGAACGCCGCCTCTGCGGCGGCCAGACCCTGCTGCTGCTGCAACGACGACCCCCCGCCACTCGCGCTGGTTGGTGTGCGCACCCCTAGCGGGTTCTTGCTGTATGACAGTCGTATCCCACCGCCCTTGATAAGTCCGCCGAGCGTGTTCCCATACAGCTCGTTCAGCGTCTTGGTCGCGAACCCCACATCCTCGAACTACACACAAATCAGCACGGGGTCTCTTTTCATAGAAAAGGGAAAAGACAAACCTCGACAAAGCACATCGGCCCATTCCCCTTAGGTCGGAACGACATCTGGCGGAAGCCAGCACACGCGCCGAACAGCTCCCTCAGAGTCGCCTCGAGATACTCTATGGTGGGCCCGTTTGCGCCGCCGTTGTTGCCATTCCCACTGCCACTCGGCAGCGCAGGCAGGTTCCCGACATACAGCGTGTTGATTGGCGGGTTCTGGTCCACCACGCGCCCCGCGCCAGTCCCGGCGCTCGAGCTGGCCGGAGACGCAAGCTGCGGCGACCCCCCGCCGCTCCCGCTCCCGCTCCCACTCGCGCTGGCATTCGTGCCGGGTATACTGATCGGCGTGTTTGAGTTCGTGTGCGGATTCGTTCCGAGGCTCGCGACGGACGCATTTCGCACCGCCAACCGCACCACCCCGCGCTCGAGCTCCCCGGCACTCCCTTCACTCGCGCTCGATTCCGAGCGCTCCGTCCGGTGCGGGTGCGGGTGCTGCTGCACGACGTGCTGGTATGCGTGTTGAAGCTGCTCGTGCTGCGCCTGCTGGTGCTGCTGATGTTGCTGATGTTGTTGTTCCTGCTGCGAATACTGATATCCGAACGGGCCCCCAGGTCCCCCAGGGAAGCCGAAGTGATGCGAGTGTGCGTGCGGGTGAAAGTCGTGTTGTTGCTGATGCTGTTGGTGGTGTTGCATCGGCGGCGGCGACGAAAATGCGCGCGGCGCTTCGCCCGCGAAAGGCACGCCATTCATCCCGGCATAGCCATTCGCGTCCGGCGACGGAGACCGACGGCCCATGCCCAGCCTTGGCCCCGCCCCCGCATCCCAAGGCCCGGCGCCGTTATCCTCGCGCAGGGCCGCGAACGCCTCGAAAGCCGCGCCCGCCCGCCGCTCGCGCTCCCTCTCATTCGATCTCCGCTCCCCGCCATCTCCACCGGTCGCCCTGGCTTCCTCCGCCCGAGCTCGGGCGCCTGCGGCCGTGCGCACGGGGCCCGGTAGCCCCATCGCGCTCAACACACCGGCCTGCCGCCGCTCCCTCTCCCGCTCGCGCATGTCCACCTCCTCCTCCTCGATCTCGCTCCTCCACGCACGCACACCGTTGAGCAGCGTGCCCGGGTTGAGTGGCGCAGCGCTATTGAGCGCGTTGTTGGGGTTCATTGGATTCCCGGGGTTGGCGATGGCGTTGGGATTGTTGGTGTTGAGACCCGACGGCGGCGGGGGCAGCCCCATGGCGACAAGGGCGCCGGCCTCGCGCTCGCGCGGACTTAGTGGATCGGCGCCGCCGTACATCTCCCCAAGCATGCCGTTCATCCCGACGCCCATGCCGTTCATCATCCCGCCGTTGATCCCTCCATTGATCCCTCCCCCGTTGATACCAACGCCGCCGCCGTTGATGCCGTTCATCCCGCCAACGCCCGCGGGGCCGACTCCGACGCCACCACCACCCACAGGGCCAACCCCGCGCTTCGTGTGCAGATTCTTCTTTGCCATCTCAGCCTTGAGCACCGCGCCCTTGTCGATGTCTACGCGCCTGCCCTGCAGCACGTCGCGCGCTCCCAGGGCCTCTTCGCGCGTGCGGAACTTGGCGAAGCCGATGATTTGCTTGCGCGGCGGCAGGACACCAACCGCGCCTCCTCCTCCGGGGTAAAGCGCCTGTTGCTGCTGAGCTTGTTGCTGCGCCTGGGCCTGCTGCCCCTGCGCGGTTTCGTCAGACGACGGCGGCGCAGGCCACGACGCGATCCCGTCCCGCCCGGCGTCGACGACCACTCCGCCCTGGTTCACCGTCACGAGGTTGTACGGGTCGTTCGAGCCCGCATACGCGTTGTACGTCCCCCCTCCGCCCAGTGCACCGCGCTGCTGGGACTGCGCCTGCGCCTGCTGCTGTTGCCCTTGTTGGGATTGTTGTTGGGTGGGCGGGGAGAGCACCCCGCCGTATGCGGTGTACTCTTTATTGGGAATCTTGAGCGTCGCGGCTTCGAAGCCGGGCGAAAATGTGAACATGTTTTGGAATTCGCGTTCCTGGGAGTGCGATGATTAGTATCAAGTGCAAGAGTACGATGAGACGATAAAGTGGGGGAAAATTGCATCCACGTCAGAACGAAGAAAAAGGAAGGAAGTGGGCGGGGAAGAGAGAAAAACGCGGTTATATGCGCGCATACGTGAATGTATGCGGGCGTACGGGGATATTTCCGCGCATACATCCACGTATGCAGCATTTTACGCACGTTTCCACGAGGTGCGGGCAGGAAGACAAAGCGGGACGAAAGCCGCCAGATGGAAATGGCGTGGGAGCAGAGGGAAAAACGTATGTGCACGCATACGTCGATATGTATGTGGTAAGTGTGTGTGGGGGTAAGTGTTTGGAACATGTGCGGTCCCGGTGTATGCGCGTGTTCGTATACGCGCATACATCCAGGTTCGCATACCGCAATGACACGGATATGCACGCATACATTGACATGGAGTGGCACGCATACGTGAAAATGAGTATGCGTGAAAGTAAAAAAAATGCGCGTTGCCCTGGATGTATGCGCATATAAATACGCGCATACATCGGGGCTGGCATATCACAATGACACCAATACGGGGCATAAATGAATATGAAGTGGCACGCATACGTGGAAGTATGCGTGGACGTGGATGTATGCGCGCGGACTAGGATGTATCGCGTATACGTGGTGATATACGCGCATACATCCGGGCCTGCGCATAGCAAAGAGGCTGTTGCAAGAAACCGCTCATGGGCGGTATCTGACTCACCTGCATATCCTCGGGGAACCCAACGACAAAAATGGTCGAAATATCCTCCTGCATGGCGCCCATCGGTCCCACCATCGCAGGCGGAGGCAGTCCCACGCCATTCATCACGCCAATGGGGACGTGGGGCCCGTACGGGGTCTGCGAGTGCATGCCGCCATTGACGTACGGCGCTGCGTAGCCGTTGAGCTTCTGCTGGGTCTGCTGCTGCTGTTGTTGTTGCTGGGGATGGCCCTGCTGCTGTTGGGGGTAGTCGACCGGGGGGTACGAAGCCTTGCTAAAGTCAAAGCTGGCGCGGTGGTCGTATGGCTGGAGCGGTTGGAGGACGGGGGACGTGAGCTGGGGCGGGTAGGAGTCCTGCTGCTGGGGGTAGAAGTGCTGCGCGGTGGCTGAGGGGGGCTCGCGGTAGTGGGTGCGGGCCTGGGGCCTGGTTGCGTTTGGAAATGCGTTGAAAGACGCGCGAGGGTAGAAGGCGTTCATTTTGTACTCTGCGGGCTCGTGGGCCTGGTGGAATGGGACGTGGGGAGAGCCGTGGGAGGAGTCGTCTGAGGCGCCGGACTCTTGGGGCTCGGCGTCGGCCGGAGCGTCGAGCTGGTCAAGGAGGCTCTTGTTGAGAAAGCCCTCGTCCGACGGCGCCGGGTGCAGCGGGAAGGGCATGCGGGCCACGCCGGGAGCAGCGCGGGTCGTGTCGGGCAGCGTCGGGGGCTGGGGGGCGGTATGCGGGGAATAGGGCCGGATAGCAAAAGGGGCGGGTCGATCGATTCCGACGATTCGTATGTGTGCGATTCGAGGGGTGATGATGGAAGTATGTGACAAAGTGAAAAGGCAGTGTTGACTTTTCCCACGCTCGCACGGGCCAGCGTGACGTCA
Organism: Mycena vitilis; assembly: GCA_029203975.1. NCBI lineage: Eukaryota > Fungi > Basidiomycota > Agaricomycetes > Agaricales > Mycenaceae > Mycena > Mycena vitilis. The sequence continues at coordinate 15,856 of JARGYF010000146.1, forward strand.
CGCACACAATGGTAACGCCCACCGCGTCAGCCGCACCAAAATATTCTTTAGACAAGTCACCACAAAGGAATCCATACACGCACCAAGGTCCATTGTCCCCTTGAGCATCTCCATAGCTCTGTCAGGTCCCGGCACTCCATTGTCGTCGTTGCCACTGACTCAACTTCAATCGTCCTCGATCCACTGAAGTAAGCTGCGCAAGGTGCTCCTTCTTTCCAAACTCCTATCCATACCGCTGCGCCGTCGACAGTGCTCGTATTCGAGGAGCCAGCGTCCAGAGAAAGCAAAAGTCGATGCAAGAGGCCAGTCACACCGGGCGAGGTCGTGACACAGCAATTGACACACGTCTTGATCTCAAGTAATTAAACATGACCCGACACAAGGTCCGCTAATTATACGCCTCGGCGCGAAGCACCGACACTCGGCTATCGAGCGAGTAGGGCGTAGCACAAATCACAGCCCGCGAAAAAGGTTTTTTATTTGCCAGTCTTGTCTTAGTTCGACTGTATTACATTCTTTTACCAACCCTTTACTCGACGCGCCATACCTCACGTTGAAGGTCCACAAAAAAAATCGGAACCGTCTCACATCTCAGCGCCGAACATTTGGAATACAATCACTGTGTGGAGGGAAAGAAGAGAGATGTTGTGATTATCCGATGCGAGCATTTCTTCAGCGGAAACTAAATTCGAGTCAGAGTTGAGTCAGAACCAAGAGCAACCCGGTGCAGAAGCCACAGTTCCAAATAAGACCGAGGACCCAACATGCAGAGCGAGTTCAATACGAGACCCAAGCAACAAGGCAACAGCCAAGCCTTTATCTCATCTCCACGCATCACATCTTCTAATCTTCCTCCATAGAGCACAAACACGCCGCAGATGCGAGACACATGGACAGCCGGCGCTGCACGCGTCACCCGAGCAGCCGAGAACACGACCTAGACACAAGATTGAAGACGAAGCCAGTCAAAGACGCAGAGAACTCTGCTTGCAACAGCGCAGAGTTCAAGTCGAGGCTGAGACCGTTCGGCCAAGTCAAGTTCATGTCAACCAATGCAGGCGCGAATTAGCAGATTCTCGAGGTGGAAGGCTTTGTTGACGCCGCAACTCGATTGGAAACTCGGCAGCAGAACGCGTACAGTCCAGCAACCTCCAAGAGATCCAATGTGGAATGCGGAGATGGATGTAATTGGTGATTCGACAGCAGTCAAGCACGGAAGCTGCATCCTTCAAAAGCGACGACAGGGACTTTTAGGGAGCAAAAAAAAAGTAGGTGTACCAGCGGTCGACAGGAGCGCAGAACGGGGATGAGATAGAGTGGGAGCGGGAGAAGCGAGGTTTGAGGGGGCGGTGTCGAGTCGGAGAGCATGTTGACAAGTCGCAAGAGAGCGCAGAAATTAAGACTTGACGCCGCCATCGGCGTTTCCAAACTGAGTCGACTTGATAACATAACATGGCTCCAGAGATTCCGCAGCCATGGAAAAGCAGACTCAACCAGTGCAAGGCCGGCCCTTTGGGGGGCGAGAAAGCTAGAACTGCCAGAAAATGAGGAGAAGACCGTTTGCAGTGTCCAGATTGAGGGAGTCAGTGCGACTACCAACGTGCAAGACATTATACAAGCGGGACTCGGCTGTTGGTCTGACATATCGAAATCCCCGCAAAAAAATTGAATACGAATGGCGAGCGTCCAGAAAAGAAGAGGGATAAAGATGAAGCAAAGAAGTAGGAGAGAGTGTCGCAGGTGTCGTACAGTTACAGGTGAAGCGGAGTGAGCATAGGTCATCACAGGTAAATGTAAGGTCGGCTGAGGATACGATAAAGGCATCGAGATGGTCGAAGTGAGGAAGATGGTGTGGAGAAGGATCGGCGATACGGTAAGTAGGAGGTGGAAAGACCAAGTACATAAGAGAGAAAAGGGGAGGCTCCGACTCATAAGCAGGAAAGGGGAGGCGTCGACTCATAAGCAGGAGGATAGGAATGGAAGGGGAAAAATGGAAGGTAGCATAGATTGAATGATTAGATTCGCGAGAAGAGATGAGGCCAGGAGGAAATTCATGAAGGGTTGGAGGTCCAGAGCACCAGGAAACAAGGGAATCGTAAAGTGATACGGGCCTCGGTCAGAGCACCGAAACTGAATCGAAAGACGCGATGAGAGGACTCCTACCGAGCCAATCGCTAACGGGCCCACGAAGACGGTCAGTCAAGGTGCAAAGCCCTCTGAGAACGCAAAGTTATCGTGACATACCTAGATCCTCCTCTTCTCACCTGCGCGCGCTGTCGGCGCCAGCCTACAAGGGTTGCCACAAGGTTTTCCGGGAAGCAGGGACGAAGGGACGACACACCATTAATCAATCAACGGAACTCTCCGAGACCAAACATGTACAATCCATGGTTCAACTAATGTTCAACATTCAACTCCAATGCAGGACAAGTACATACGGTCAGCCGCTCGGCTGTGATGAAGCTGACTGGTGGCTCTCCATTTTGAGACTGGGAATAAACTCGTGCATCGGAAACAAGTACATGTATCGTTCAACCTTGGTCCAACCTCCGAGTCGTTCAACCGTCAACGAACTTCTCGGAACAGTCTTCAGGCCCCAAAAACAATCTCGAAGACGACAGAAGGCAAGCATACCGTTACATTCCAGCATATCGGGATCTAGAGAATGCTTAGCTTGATGGCATCGGAATTATGGAGACCCCGGAGGGCCGGAGCACACCCCACTCCTGAAAAACTCGTCAGATACAGACGGTGGAATTGATGTTGCCGTTGAACCTCATTTGTGAACCGAGGGACTCAATCGCCCGCCGCTGAATAATTTCCTCCACGGGCTTATCCGGCCGAATAGTTTGTCCGGCATATTAGTCGTACTCGAGAGGTTATTTGAACAGGGTAAGAGGTGTTTTTACGGCGAAGTCGTGGCTAAAACAACCGCATGTTGGCGGCTCTAGCAGTGCTACTGTGCTGTGCGAACCAGCGGTCGGCTCTCTCCGCATCCGCGTCTACCTCGGGGTATCGATCTGTATCGATCCCTGGATCCCCCGCTCATCTCGGGATACAACTGCAGCCGTAGGCCCGGGAACAAGGCATAATCTGTCGGAATATTAATCAGCGACTCGTTTGACACAAATGGGTTCCCCGCTTGTTTCGGGATATGTGTGTCTTGGGTTTTGCGCTCGCCATATGAAGCCGTAGGAACCGTCGGAGAAGCCGCAGGAACTGCGGAAGGCAGCCCACCATAAAGCTAGGCACCCAACTATAAATTCGACTGAGCAAGCATCTACTCTGCCAGTAACTCCCATCATGCAGCAAGCTATCCTCGTCCAAACTCCAAAAGCACCCTTTACTCTGGGCTCAACCAGGACTCCTGTGCCCGCAGAAGGCCAAGTCCTGGTCAAGATCATGTCCGCTGCCCTCAACCCTGGGAATTTGAAGCAGCGTGAATATGATGTCACGATCCCCGACTATCCCGCCGTACTCGGCGGCGACGTGGCTGGGGTGATAGAAGAACTCGGCGCGAGTGTCGAGGGTTGGAAGAAAGGGGACAGGGTGTAAGGGCTCGCTATATTCCTTGCGGTATTGCTAAATTACGAATAATTTAGATTTGCCCAAATGGGCCTCGGCGGTGGATTCCAGCAATTCGCGACCGTTCCTGCTGAGGTCCTTATCCCGGTAGATTTCGATTGACTCCGTGCGATCCAACACTGATGTTGATGGTCAGATCCCGGACAACACGACCTTCGATGAAGCGGCCACCTTCCCTATTGCATTTACCGCAGCTGCAGTAGGGTTATTTGCCCCAGCACCAATCGGTCTCGGCCTCAATCCCACATTCTCGTGGGATAAGCCCCTACAAGGCGAGTCTGCACTTGTGATCGGTGGCGCCGCGGCGGTGGGACAATTCGGTGAGCCACGTTGGACCGGTGACCCTCGTCAGAATTTCTTACAATTATCAGCAATTCAACTGTTCAAGTTCCTCGGATGCACCCGTATCGTCGCGTACGCATCCAAGGTCCACTTCGAGCACCTTCAACGGCTTGGCGCAACTGAATGCATCGACCGCGGTGCCACGCCCCTCGCCTCCCTTGCTGCACATCCCTCGCTTGCGACGCCAGTGAAGGTGGTGTATGATGTCGGATTCGATGCATCACTCAACTCCGCATACGGCTGTGTGGTGGATGGTGGGAGCCTTGTGACTGCTCACCCATTCGCCCAGTTGGAAGGTGACGTAGCTCAGAAGAAGGTCACAATCGTCAACGTCTGGGGATTCCTGGCCGGCACCGATGTCTACAAACGTGACGACGTCCCCGGATTCATGGCGACACCAGATCATACAAAGTTTGGCAAGGTGATTATCAAGAACCTGCCGCAGTTGCTAGCAAAGGGTGTTATCAGTGTATGTCATAAGCTTTGTTTTAGCCTCAAAGCCAATTTCTTTTTAAATCATTTGTTAGGCAACCCCTTATGAAGTGCTGCCAAATGGTGTCGCCGGAATTTTGGGAGGATTGGAGAGATTGGAGAAGGGAAGCGTGAGCGGCATCAAGCTCGTTGCCCACCCACAGGATTCGATTGCGTAGTACCATTAACTTCAGGTTTCTGCGCTGCACAAAAGTTTCTATGTGCCTCCATAGATCCTTCAACAATAGAGAGTATCATGTACTGTCTTTGATTGTCTCCATCTTATTTAACGCACGGTCAAGCAAGTTGAACCGTGGGAAAATCACTCGGACCAAAATGTTCAATAGCTGCCAGTGCTACCACAGGTTTACTTTCCACCAGTAGCGATATCCTAGACGCCAGTGGATTCGTGGGTGAGGCTTGCATCGTCTCCGGTAGAAATTCTCTGCGTTAGCATCCGGGCCGATGACACATCAGGAAAATCTGAAGTTACCATAAAGGAGACGCTGAAAGACATGATAGACCCAATAGTAAATGGTGTCTATGAGAGAAAGGTGGGAGGGGCGGTTTGAAACTCATAGACCCCCATAGTGCTGGTTATGTCTATCATAGACGTATAGACTTCATAGTCGTGAAAGCGCTCATAGTTCTTGGGGATCCACACGTGGTCGTAGAGAAGGAATTTATTCGGGAGAAAAAATTATATTCGGCAGTGCTACGACAACGTACATACGGATAGGGATAGCTTAAGTCAGATGTGACGCACGGGAAACCAGCGGCATGAACATAACACAAGTGTGCAGTCGCTTGAGGGCATCAGGGAGACGACTTGACTTGACTCAGCTTGCTGAGAGCTTGAGGATGGATTTGGGGAGGAGAGTTGGGAGCTTGAGGATGGCTTGAAGTGGCTTGAGGACGATTGGCCAGACTTGAAACAGGTTGAGCTTGCGAGTGCGCGATTGCGCGGGGATGTGGGCATGGAGACAAAAACACAACGGAGCGGAAGTTACGAAACGAGCGCATGGTGAGAGGAGCCCCTTGTGCTGGCAAAGTCGAGGCGCCGTTGTCGCCGACAAGACGGGCTTGAAGTCATGCATTGCCAGGTGGTGGCGCCATTCCGATGAAGATTTGAGGAGCGGAATGAGCGAGGGTGATGCGGGGATGGTGAGATATAGCCAAGGTCCGAAGCACGAAGGGCGGGGACAAGCAGAACCGCGAGGAAGGCAGGGCGAGATGGGGCGAGATGGGGGGAAAGGAAGAAAGACAACAACAGACGACGTGGCAACATCATTGTTTGGTGTTGCTGTGGACGGGCGGTGTTCGTAGCCGACCGGCAATCTTTGTTGGCGCTAATTTTGTGCTGATTCATTTAACCGTTCCCTCTTGGCTCCCTCGAACTCACCGAACGGAGGCGCAGGGCATCGGAACACCTCTGACAAAGGTGAAGAACCCATATCTGCCATGCGTAAAGGCATCATGACCTCCATGTGAGAACTGATCAACTTCAAGATCCTCGAGTTCAACTCAGTTCGTGGTTACGGCGGTTCAGCGCTGTGCGCTTGTTCAAGACTTTCACTTTGCAGCAGCTTTCTTGGGCACGGCACTACTAGTACTATCTATCCCGTACTAATTCTCCTCAAAGAGGATAAGGCACCCAGAGAGACCGAGAAAGACCCTCATAGGTAGAGTCATAAATACATAGACCACCGGAGACACTCAGAGACACCCATAGTAAGGCTCCAACTTTCATAGACCCAAAAAGACCCTGGAAGACCTACAAAGTAGCCCTGGAACTATATAGTATTTCAGATTTTCCTGATGCATGGCCTGATCGTGGAATAGGAGAGTTAGTTGAGGATGAGCGAATTACTAATAACCTGCAAAATGTGGAGCTCAATTCGCTCGCTAATGCGGCTCTCCATTGATCATCTGCCCGCCGAGTCTCTGCAGACATTTTGTCAAGTGTTTTGCGCCTAAACCTATCTTCGAACGTCTTCCCTCTCACTCCTTCCGATCTATCTAAATCTGTGGTCGCCTATGACTGTCGAGATCGTAACGAGGTATGAGGTCGCATTTGCTGAAGCGTTTATCCGGAAGAGACTACACACCCAGAGCAGACTACAACGAGTCAATTAACCGCCATGGCGAGGCCATCCATTGGGCTACTGTATCACCCTTGCGAAAAACTTCTTTCCCGTAATCACCACGCCAATACACGCTCAGCGACTCGGTAAAGCCCACCCACTTTGTAGATCACGCTCAGATGCGGAGCAGAGGAAGATGATCTTGGCACATCCTGTCGACATATTTTGAGACCTGACTGTCCGAGTCGAACTAGAAACAGTGTTGGCGGCACCCTAAGCTTCAAGAATCGAGGCAAACCATATTCCATCGGTTGAGAGCTCGTGTTGGAGGACATTGAGGAGAAACGGAGGATTCCGATAGTTCACGCAAACGTTCAACGGCTCTTTAACCAGACATCGCCGAGCCATTGCGCGTCTCCCCGGCAACGGGGCTGTTATAGCAGCTCCGACCAATTTAGTCTGGTCAGCCAGCCGCTCCTTGGCTTCTATCAGTGGAGTTCCGAGTCGGAACATCGCTCCGCTGAGTGATATTTCAAGTTGGCAGAAACGTCCCCTGGCCACGAGGCAAGAACATTCCCGAATACTTGAGGTGGTCCAGAAATCGACCGTAAGCTTTCATTGAGCTCTAGTATTTAGACGGCCTTGGGGCGGTGTTCTGGGACGAGCAACAAATCGAGGTTTGACGGAACCCGATGCTTATGGGCCACGTCACCGGTAAGCATCCACACAACCGCCGCCAGTAGTGAGGACAGAGATTCCGTTGACGCGTGTGCTTTTCTGGATTTTTTCTGGTCCATCTGCGTCTGGAAGCAGTGATCTGCAGATTTTTGGAAGCGTTTAGCAATCATTCGGGATCTGGCCCTGCCAATCTGACCCGCAAGACTCGATTCGACGGGATTGACATTCCGCCGGCACTATCACCTCGCCACTTGGCCAAGAGCGCTGGCATTCAGTGGTAGCATTGGTGTTCGAGCTATAGAGCTCCTTGATAAGAAACCCAGAAGCACCAACTGAAGGTGAGCGCGGAGAAGATCAAAAGAAGATCTAGATGTCCCAGAAAAGAAAGACTGTCAAACCAGCCCTGATCTCGACTGGACCTTTGTTCAGTTGCCACCCGATACGCACAGGATCTTCTTCATCTCACATCTCGTCCGCTGAGAATTCACGCCGCAGGCCCGTCGTCAACTGGGAAAACCTCGCGAGCCCTTGCCTCCCGGAAAACCTGCAACTGGCTATCCAACCGAAGGTGCTCCGGCGATGCCCTCAGCAAATTCCAATAGCGAGGACTTATCCACTTCATGGCTCCCCTTTTCCTCAGCGAACGGGTTCTATAGGGAGGAGGCGTATGTATTTGCGGCACAAGAACTAGAAGACAAAGTTGTATCAGTATCCCCTCGATGCTTTTTGGACGAGCACCTCCCTGCCACTACTCTCGAGCTTCCTCCCGTTGATTTCCCTGCGCTTGAAAGCGTCTCAAAATTGAGAACAGAGAGAAACATGTACTCGCCGCTGGTGCGTCACGTTCTGTCTTCTTTAACAGCAGTAACATGAAGACGTGATAGATTGCACTACTTGCGCCGTTTGTGAAAGAAGGGTGGCACTTGGTGGACACCTCAGACTCCGCGGACCCTTCATCATGGACCTGCAAATCAAGCCAGATATCACGCTCTATGCCGACGCAGCTGCTTCGAACGACAATGTTTGTCGAGCCACTGACATGGAACTCTTCATTGAGCTCAAGACCGAGCCTCTTGACGACCCGTTCTCCGATACCGGAGACTTCGAAGCGCCGTCGGCGGCAGCGCGAGACAGCCGCGGTCAGCTCATAGCGTACCTGAACGCGATGCAAGCGTCGCGATACCGAACACACAGTTTCGGAGTTATCATCATCCGAGAAAAATGTCGTCTTTTGCGACTTACCAGGAGTGGCCTCGAGGCTACCACCGCCTTTGACCACACGAAGACAGACTTCCTCCACGTCTTTCTCTGGCGATTGTCTCACGGATGCGAGGCAGTGCGCGGGCTCGACAACACGTTCGAATGGGTGCCCACAGACACCGCTCTTTATGTTCGTTCTATGCTCGGAGTCTCTACCACCGCACCATTGTGGAAGGTCGCCGTCGGTGATCGCTCGTTTTATGTATCGGCCCCCTTCACGCGGTCGCACCACTCGACTTTCGGTCGCGGAACGCGATGTTTCATTGCCGTTGACTGCGCCACGCACCACAAGTGTGTGTTGAAGGACACGTGGCGTGTAATGAGGTATCATCCAGAAGGCGAGGTCTACGAGCGCCTGCATCAACATGAAGTGCGGAATATCCCGAATGTTCTGGCCTGCGGAGACGTACCTCACCATCATTGTGGAAGGTTTCCGGGATCTTGGAGGGTACCGCCGAGCAGCACCATCCGAGAACAGGTCCATTATCGTATCGTTCTCGATGTTGTCGGCCGGCCTGTTGAGACATTCTCCTCCACATATGCACTTGTGGGGTACGTGCTGGGCGCCCTCGAAGGTGTGTTCACTACAGACTTATCAACATCTGCATTCGGACTGACCACACATAGCACATTATGATGCATTCGCAAAAGCGCGAGTTGAGCATCGCGATGTTTCGGTTGGCAACATCATCATTGTTGATCGAGCAGACGGGACGGTTGTGGGTTACCTCATCGACTGGGAGCTTGCCTGCTATTCTGAGGAAAGTGCTTCCCGGGCGTACGACACAGTTGTCAGTGTGGGACGCCAAAAATATGTAAAATCTTTCACTGATGAACACTTCATTCCGGCAGGGCACATATCAATTCAAATCTGCCTCGTTGTGCAGCCTAGATTCGCCAGTACGAAGCCTTGGGGACGAAGTTGAGTCCTTTGTACTCGTTCTGCTCTGGCTTGCCACCACATTTGCACCGGCCACGATGACTGCCCAGTCCCGTACGAACGCCCTCAGGGTCTTCGACGACTACCGTGGTTTCGGTAAACTAAACATGATATTGGCCGGTCAACATATCGCCGCCAAGATTGGTCTTCATTCAGTGGACTTCGAATGTCTGTTGGCGCGCGTGCTGGAAGGGTTTAGCTATCGCTATCGCTCGCTCCCGCGCTTGGCGCCTGCAGCACAGCGAGTTGAGCTAGACAAGAAACGGGTTCTTACGGAGAGCCACGATTGGCTGATGCAGACCCTCCAGGCGGGGTTAGAGAACAAGGACTGGGCGGTATTTGCCGATCCGGGAGCTGCGCAGGAAGTCAAGGAATCGTTGTTTCAAAAGGCTAAAAGACGGAAATCGAAACTTACCGAATATGAAGCAGGTCTCCCGGCTGGTAAAAAGTGGCGAAAAGAAGGGCAGGGAACCTCCGCAATGATAAATGTGAACTAGCTTTTGAGCAAGGCTCGAAGGTGCAGTTTTCCGTGTAAAGATGAGCTATATTGAAAAATTGGTATCCGCCTACAATTAGTATGATGCAACTCTCTGGTTTCTCTCTTCTTTCAAATTCGATTCTCTACTCAATGACAATCGAGGTATCCTTCCTAAATAGGATGATACTGGTTGTTTGTTGTTTGTTGCTTCGTGTTTGTTTTCCGGACCGAGCAGCGCAACCACGCGAAAGTTGGACTTTGCCCTGATCTCCGACGAGGAGCCTCTTTTTTTCAGCGGCTGGCCATGGACGCCCTCGTCGGCCAGCAAGAAGACCCCCCAAACTCCCAGGACGTCCTCGGTGCTGGTCCCGCCGATTCCGACCCCCCGCCATCCGCAGACACGCTCCCTTCTTCTTCTCCGCCCCCGACCCCGGACAACGTAGACGATAATCCCACCGTCGCGCCCAGCAGCACAATCTCCCCGGAAATACATTTCGACGCTGCAGTGGCTCACGATGACAAAGACCCACCGACGGTGCACACGAGCGAGCTCCACACGGATGCAGACGAGATGGTTCTCGACGCGGACACGGCGTCTGACGGGGCGGGAGGACTGGGCGAGGACGGCCAGGACTGGATGCCGGATGGGCAAGAGCAGGAGATGAAACGCGTCAAGGCATGTTTGCACCGAATTTTAACGTTTGTGAATTGCTCATATCGGCCAGGTATACGAGCTTGTTGGCCAGCGCTGGGTCGACCAGGGCACTGCGTTCTGCTTCGGCCAGTTCCAGGAGGACTCGGAACACGCTCATCTCATCGCGCGCTCCGAACGCAACTACTCGGACATCATCCTGTCGACGCCGATACGGAGCACCGACGTTTATCAGCGGCAGCAGGGTGCGTTCTTTTTTTCCTGCACTGTTTCCTTTCTTATTCCATCAGAAACCCTCATTGTATGGACGGAGCCCAATGGCGCCGACTACGCGCTCAGCTTCCAAGACCCCGAGGGGTGCTCGGAAGTCTGGAATTTCATCGTCGAGGTCCAGCAGCACATCACCAACTCGGACGAGCCGGCGCTCATCTCCTCGTCCCCCGTCATCGGCCCGGAGCCCCTCCAACGCGCGAGCCAACTCCCGCCTCCGAAGCTTGGCATCATCGCAGACATCGAACGTGCTATCAAGGGTCTTTCGCGGCAAGGGCAAATAAAGGAGCGTCTATGCGAATACATCATGCAGGAGGTGCGTCGTAACAGCTCTTCCGGAATATCGCTGACCCGCCGCAGGAATACTTCAAAGGACTGATCGACGTCCTCCACACTGCAGAAGATCTGGAGAGCCTAGAGAACCTACACGCTCTGTGCACTATTACGCAAACCATCCGTGCGTCGACATGCCTCTCGTAGACTGCGTCTCACCCCCCGTCCAGTCAGCTTGAACGACCACAACATATACGAGCACATACTTTCTGACGATCTTTTCACAGGGGTCGTTGGGATGCTCGAGTACGACCCCGATTTCCCGACTTACAAGGCGAACTACCGCGAGTTCTTGGCGCAGAACTCGCACTTTCACGAGCCGATACTGATCCAAGACGCGCAGATGCAGCGCAAGATACACCACACATACCGGCTGCAGTTTCTCAAGGACGTGGTCCTAGCGCGGGCTCTCGATGATTCGACCTTCAACGTCCTCAACTCGTGTATCATCTTCAACCAGATCGATATAATCACCCATGTGCAGCAGGATCACGCCTTCCTGCGAGAAATTGTCAAACTCTTCGTCGATGAGGAGATGTTGACGCCGGGTGCACAGGGACTTCGCAAAGTCCCCACCATGCCCATGAACGGGAATGGAACCGCCGACCCCAACGTGCTCCCGCCAACGAACGGAGTTGCACCCGCAGCCAGCATCGCATCCCGGTACGTGGGCGCGTATGCCTTCGCACCCCCGCAGGAGCTCTCCGAAGAGGAGATTCTGCATCGGCGGCAGGTGATCTTTCTGATGCAGCAGCTGTGCGCCATGGGCAAGAACGTGCAGCTGCCCGCGCGCATGGCGCTCTTCCGCGCGCTCGTCGACCGGGGCCTGCTCTTCGGCGTGCAGTGGGCGCTCGGCCTGTCGGAGGCCGACGCCGACTCGCGCGCGGTGCTCGGCGCGGGCGGGGAGGTGTTCGCGGCGCTGCTGGATCACGACGCGATGGGCGTGCGCGGCCACGTGCTGAAGCAGGTTACGGCGATCGAGCGGGAGCGGGACCAGAACAAGCGGGGGGCGGACAAGGCGGAGACGCTGCTGGAGCTCGTGTGTGGGATCGTGGCGCGCAGCGGGGACCTCGCGGTGCAGAGCCAGATGGGCGACGCGATGAAGGTGTGGATGGACGTGCCGCCGCCCGGGGAGGCGCCGTCTTTGCCGGGGTCGGTTGAGGCGTCTGTGAGTTTATCTTCGCTAACAATGTCGCTTCGTCCGAGCTTACCTGACCGGTTCCGCAGCCTGGCTTGCGAAATCTGCGCAAGGACGACCCTGGGACCGAGCGTTTCATGGACTATTTCTATCGAGACTGCGTCAATATTCTATTCAAACCCTTGATGGAGCTTCCCGAGTGGAGGAATTTGACTGGTAAGCCGTGCACTGCCCTGTCCGTGTTTTCCCGCTTGACCCAGGACGGATAGACCCTGTTCTGATATTAACACGGGAGGAAACGAATCGTTTCATGTACCTCTGTGACCTACTGTACAACTTCATCTCCGGACATAGCTTCCGCGGCTTCCTCTTTGTGGCGTCGTCCCAAATCCTCTCTCGTGCGCCCACTTTATTCAAAGTCCGGGACAAGCATCTGCAGCATGGTGCGTACCAAAGCAACTGCGTTTGTACACTGAGACTGATTGGCTCTGGTGATTAGCTGCATTCCGGATCTTCCGGCTTCTTCTGAAGCTTAACAATGCGAACCTACATTCGCAGGTGATGAAGCACGACGTACTGAAGCCGATCCTCGACTTGACCCTTAGGGAGTCGAGGCGAGATAACCTTCTCAGCTGTTCATGCCACGAGTATTTCGAGCAAATGAGAAAGGTGCGCGGCCTTCTGCGTCCGTATGGCTGCAGGCTAATTTGTTCTGCTTGTCTGCAGGACAACATGAAGGATATGATCAAGTTCTGCATGACCCGACATGAAGCGGACATTCGAAAACTGGCGGAGACCCCCCTCGGCAAGGAGCGCTTCCTGCTCTTCATACGGCGGTGGGAGATCAACAACGAGCCACCACCGGAAGAGTCCAAATCAGAAAAGTACGTTTCCGAGTTGCCTTGTTGCGGGCTCGAGGTTGACGGGCCGTTGTAGACCTCTAGACAGTCGCTGGCCGGGCCAGGGCCGCACGCTGGATGTCGAGGAGGAGGATTACTTCAATACGGAGGACGATGACGACGACTATATTCCGCCTATCAGCCAGCAGCAGTGGGTCCGCAGTCTCGGCGGGGGCGGTGGCCCTGGATCATCGCCGTTGCCGACGCTCAAGCGGAAACGGCGGGTTGGGGCGATGGGCGGCGCGCTGGCTGCGTTCCAGGCGCAGTCGAACCTCGCGGTACCACGACCGCCGTCCCCGGCGATGGGGCAGTTGATGGACTATGGGGACGAAGACGACGCTGTAGATGCGGACCTTCTCCTGGGATCGTCGTCAGCTGCCTCGTCGTCCCAACTACCTGCCGACGACGCGGCCCCTTCGTCTCCGTCTTCGTCTTCGAATGGCCCGCCGCCACCACCATTAAAACGTCCGTCAGACGACGACGAAGAGGACAACATGCTCGAGGCGCTTGTGCGCTCGAAACCGCAATCTCGGCCGTCTACGCCCGGCCCGGTGCGATCTGGGGAAAAGCGGCGGCGGTCGGATGACGACGAGGACGATGAGATGCTGGAGCAGCTTGCCAAGGCGAAGAAGCCTGACCTCGGGACGCAGAAGGGTGCAGGCGCCGGTGGGATGGCGACGCGCTCCGCAAAATTGGGCGACGACCCTCCTTTGAAGAAGCTCAAGCTGAAGTTTGGCCTGGGCTCTTCCGTGCTGGCTTCCGCGCTCCCTTCACCGACTACGCCGTCCCCAGATTCGAAAAACGGCGCGAAAGATGGGGATACAGGATAGGCCGGTTTGGACGTGATTTTTTTCTGCTTTCGGTGCATCGATGTTATTAGTTATCTGTGCTTTAAATGTAATACGGCTACGGGCGTCTAGAACTCGTACTGCTTATACAGTCCCTGCTCCCCATGTCCAGGAATATAGACTATATTATGTAAGTAATTCGCCGCAAGATAAGGCTCGATTCGTCCTTGTATCAGACCACCATGATAGTTGCGGAAGGGGACAGCAAGAGCGCCCGAATGCCATCTCCCCCGGCTGAGCGGGCAGGGGAGCCCTCGCGCGCCCCTTCCGACCCACCGCCAGCGTATTCGCCAGGAACGGACGGTCCAACTTCACCGATCGCCGTGCAACAAAGCCCTGAGCTGCCGAGTGCTTTCAGGCCACCCTCCCCCTCCTCCTTCCCGCACCTATACCCTCAGACAGGCCCCGCGTCCTCTGGGCCGACGCCGTTCTTTCACCCCGCGGCTGCACCGGCAACGGATGGCCAATACGCTTACTACGACCCGCGGTCGACCTACTCTATCGCTCTCGCGGACAGGAGGGCGTTTGTACGATTCTGGACCGCGTTCGCGTGGGCTATGGCAGTCCTGCTATTGTTGTGGACTTTGGGATTGATCCAGTTCAGATGAGAAGGTTTCCCGTGGATATTTTACTGTATCTCCGTGCTAGTTCTAACGTACGGTACTAATGGTGAGTTACACGGTTTCTTTGAAGCATTTCGATTGACGCGTTCCCAAGCTTGTGTTATGACGTTCACTTCGTACATTTAATAATCCGCGCGACTTTTCAATCGCGCGCGACTTTCTCACAATTTTCGCGCGACTTTGCTCATTTCACGCGCTACTTTTACCTTTTCACTTGATTTTCGCGCGCGACTTCCGGACTTCCGCGCGCGACTTTGACGTCGTAAGCGATATCTCAGCTCTGAAGCTCCGGGAGACATAGGAAAGGACAGAGACAGTCTCTTCAATAGGATCTAACCTCTGTGAGCTTGAGGTTGACTTGGGGACTGTGGATTGCGGAAGCTATTGCGGACGTGCTTGCTACTGTTTGGTTCGGAAGCACTACGCCAGCACGTGCTTATCAACCCCGATATGGAACTTTGATGAGACTTTGATTTTTTTTTAAATTGGCTTGGGTTGTTACGTCGCAGCTCCGAGAACGATCCCTCATTTACGATATCGGTGTACCCGCAGGCTTTGGCACGTACCAAATTTCAAAATCCTCACGGAGTCCCACGCGTGATTGATTCTGAATTTTTTTACCAGCCTCTGCGCTGTGATTGTAAGTACTGAATGAGCTGGTAGGAAGGATCAACGACCGGCCCCTTACTTAGTTAGTAGGAACACCCGAACTTGAATTGAATTTTGGCGTCGGTGGACGCGTCATATCCTCGGACCTCCACGCGATGCCCGGCATCATCTTGCGGAGGCCGGAGGCAAATAGAACCCTGTGCCGGGACACCCCCCGATAAGGGAATCTTAACGCCGAAGTCGCGCGAAA
The DNA here is from genome assembly GCA_029203975.1 of Mycena vitilis. NCBI lineage: Eukaryota > Fungi > Basidiomycota > Agaricomycetes > Agaricales > Mycenaceae > Mycena > Mycena vitilis. Next base: position 31,316 of record JARGYF010000146.1, read on the forward strand.
ATCCAAAGTCGCGCGCGAAAAGTCAAAGTAGCGCGCGCGGAATTAATGTACAAAGTGAACGTCATATTGTGTCGCCTCGTCAGGCTCGGACATATGCTTGCACAATTGGTTGACCAAAATTATATAGACCGAAGGCTTGACCAGGTGCCGGTTGTATGAGCGCATACACCAGCTTGTCATTCACTTGATTTTTCCTCTCTGCCAATGCGAGCCCCACGTCGCCCCATGTCGAGTAGAGGTAAGGTAGGCGTCAGTCACTTACAGCAAGCGGTCACGTGGTGTGTCACGCGTGACGTGACGCGGCAAAAATCTCGACACGAAAACAAACCATGCTGGAATTCACTTGAAATTGCTGTTTACAAGGTCAAGATTTTTCAGGGATTACATAAACATATCGGCTGTCTGAAACTGTCCCAATTTCTGCTCACAATTGCTCCCCTTGTGCGTGCCTGGGATAAAAGGCGAACAAAGCGGAGCTCAGCCCAAGCTCAGCCGTACGCTTAGTGCGCGTTTAGGGGTCGGACTACTATATATGGTGCGTGGGAACGTTACATAAGCGGCAAACTTTGGGAGCAGAAAAGAGCAAAACTCGTCCATTCGACGAAACAACCGTTTCTGCACTTGAAAAAAATCAGCTTATAAAATCTCATACTGCTTGTTCAAAAATCAACATTTTTGAAATCTGAAACCAGGAATCGCTTGGGACGATGGGAAAGCATGTTTTCCAGGTCTTACTTTTTGTCCTGATGTTACGTGACCGGAGCTTAATTGTTGTCACGTTTAGGTCATGTGACCGCTTGCTGTAAGTGACTGTCAATGGGGACTGGCAATGGTCCGGATTTGGGCGGCGCTTATGTAAGGCTTCCCATCACCTGAAAAGTAGCAAATTCTATCGGCCGTAAGTACAGGCCTATCCGCTAGCTCTATCGACACAGTTTGTATGAGAAAGGTGTTTGGAATGCCTTTCTCCCCGGAATGTCCCGGCCAAAATTTTTGTTGTCGTCCTTGCTGGTGATCCCAAATTTGAGCCCCGAAGTAATGAATTTATAAATCTTTTTTAGGAGAGCAAATGGAAATTGTGCGCGGGACATTCCCGGGGGATTTAACACAGGAAATCCCTCAAATTTATTTTACAGGCAGAAAGCAACTCCTGAGCTCTGAACTTACGGCCGATGATATGGGTGAGCAGAATGAGGAAACCAGATGCTGCAACATGTTTCGCAGGTGCTTTTGAGAGTTCGGAGACTTCAATAGCAGAATGTACCCATTACACACACTCGCAATCACCACAGCTATTATTTTGGGCAGGAACAAGGGAGCATGAGTGTTATACGGCGAAAATCGATTTGCCATCCAAATCGGGCGTTTGGCAGGCGGACCAAATAAGTACAAAGGGACATATGATCATGCCGGTTGCCAGTCCCCATGACTGACGCCTACCTTACAGTCGCTGCAGCCGCGGGAATAGCCGATCCTCATTGGTGCTGAATGCTTTCATGAAGTCTGTCTGGAACTCGGACTCGCAGCAGACCAGATGAAGCTCTTCCAGGTCGGGAATAAGGCGGAACGACTGTTCCCAGGTATCGAAACTGTAGCGGTCTGGACAGACGGCGAGGCTACGAAGCGCCGGTGATGATCGAGAGAGGAAAGCAAGGAACACGTCGGCCTCGAACTCCGCAATTTGCGAGAGGCGGAGGATCTCGAGAGCTGGAAACGTGGCCAGTTTCAGGATATCGACCGAGGAGTAGAAGTCCCCCTCCGAATCAGGAGCGAGTGTGAGGGATCGAAGGCGTGTGTGCGTTAAGGGTTCTTGCTCAGAGCCATTGTACGGAATAGAGAGCGCGCATTCCTCGAGATTTGGGGCGAGATGGAGGATTATTGGGTTTTCTTAAGGAATCAGACGAGGTTGAAGGTAGAAATCCAAGAATATATTAGCGCTTGGCTGAGCTCTGCAAACGCTTGAGCAATAGGCAGGATCTGTAGCTACTTATATACTAAATTGTCCTATGTAACTAGAATGTTCCCAATTATTCCTTCACATTCTCCGGCGTTCTCCCTTATTCCTACTGACTCTAGCTCTGACTCGGAGCGTCTCAATACCTCGGCCATGATGCCGGGTTGCCTCTGATGGCACAAAGTCCAACAAGGATGTTTAGACACTGGCTGAGCTCGAAATTGCAACCTCTGAACACTGTGAGCTGGTGCCAGGGAAAGGGTGTCTCTGTGTCGATCCCGCCGAGGAGAACGAGTTCGCGCAATTGCGGCGCGTTACTGAAGAACGCGAGCCAGAGATTATCAAGCCCAGATCCGGGCACAGCCGGACCATAGACGAGGCGCTTGAGCAGGGGGAATGTGCCTGGGCTGAAATCCAACTCCTGCCGTACGTCGTCCACGAATTCTTCGTTGTCCTGCTCCAGACCATGTACCTCGAGAGATTCGACCTGTTGGCCGATGCGTCTGAGGAATGCCAGGTCAGACTGGAACATGCTGGCTGTTTGGTTTTCGGGTGGATGGCGGAGAGCCACTTTCAAAGTGTGTCTCCTTGCAAGACCAAGCCAGTACACGGCTTGACTTACCCACCGCGAAGAAGACCGCCTCATACGGAGCACGTTTATATCCAACGTGACCCACAACTTCGGCGTAGAGAGCGCGATCTCCCTCCATTGCCTGCATATTTTGAGCAGCACGAACGGCGCCTCGTTGAGCATGACTCGGGCGATTTTGTCGGGAAGGCAGTAGATGAATATTTCCGACGTGATTTCGAGTGGTAATGTTAACACTGGATACACAAGGACGGCATCAAGCTGCGATTGAAGAGACATCCGGTTCTCGCAAAGGTCTTTCATTCGCTGGCTTTGCTGCGTTATCTCTGCGTCTATCTCGGCCAGACGCGCGCGAAGCTCTGCAGCGGACATGTCGGTCTAGATTACCGGGCGGAACCTTATGGTTCTGCAAAAACAAAAGGTCAGCTAGTCTCTGAATACCTTAATAGTGTAAGGCGAAATACGCGCTTTCAAAGTCTAGTGTGTGAGAGCAGGAAGCAAAGCGCGTTGGTCATGTTTCGCGTTTGATGTGCCGTAAGCGAATAAAACTTAAATCGCAAAGTCGTCTAGTATTAAGTTACACTTTTCGGTCTTTGGAATATACCCAATGGCCTGTAGTTCACATCCATGCCAAACACTCTCGCCAATTCGGATACCTCTGGGAGTAGATGTCCGACGCCTGAATATTCTGAATCCCGAGGCTGTATCGGTATTCTGGCGTTCCAATTGCCTCGCCGTTGGAAGCAGTCTCATTTCCCGACTGTCACTACATTCCAATTTGGGAGCCCTGTCACGTACGTTGGAAGCGTCGCACACACAAATCAAATCTGGGACGCTCGCAACAACGTCTTTATTGCCATGGGGATCGATAGCGCTCGCCATAATCCGCTCGCATCGCTGGCACTGATGATCTAGACGTATTGCGCTCCACCCAATCTTGCCCTTGAGCAACAACTTCGCTGGATTCTTCCCCCGACTTGAACAATTGCCTTGTCAACTGAGTCGAGGGTTCTTGGAGCGGCAGAGAGCGACGGCGCGTCCGGGCGAAGGTGCTTTTGACGATATATCCCCTGGTGTTTTCTTGCTACAGGGCCCCTCGAGATGCGTTCGATGTGATTTAGTCGACAAGCAGTTGGCGTTCGAGGGTTTGGATGACATTCATTATGATGGAACTTTCGTGTTTTCGCAGTCTAGACGAGTACGGGAAGTATGAGTGGTGTGTGGGAGAGTTCGTGTTCGGTGTACCGCATTCGGGTAAGGAAGACTCATAAAAATCATGGGAGGCTTGCTTTCGCGATGAAGTATTTACGCCCAGAATAGCCGTTTTCGAGGCTCGCAAAGGCAACAGCAGGGTTCTGGGTAGGTATTAGCACACATGGGTTTAACAGCGCACAGCCCGAGACATGCGAGGCTCTTGCGACAGCCTGTAGACACACGACACACATTAATACTGAGAATCTTGGAAGAATTCTGCTATGACTGACCGTCTAATACATCCGCCACTTTTTACGAGCCGGGAAACCTGCCTCGTATTCGGTAAGTTTTGATTTCCGTCGTTTGGCCTTTTGGAACCGCGGTTCCTCAACTTCCTGCGCAGCTCCCGGGTCGGCGAAGACCGCCCAGTTTTTATTTTCCAACCCCGCCTGGAGTGTCTGCATCAGCCACTCGTGGTTCTCCGTAAGAAGCCGTTTCTTATCCAACTCAGCTCGCTTTGCTGCGGACGCCATGCGCGGGAGCAAACGGTAGCGGAAGCTGAAGCCTTCCAGCACGTCCGCCAAAAGCCTTTCGAAATCCTCCGATTGGAGCCCAATCATGACGGCAATGCCTTCACCGGCCGACAGCATGTGTATTTTACCGAGGCCATAATAGTTGTCGAAGACCTTGAGGGCGTTCGTGCGGGACTCGGCCGTCATCGTGGCCGGCGCATATGAGGTGGCGAGCCAGAGCAGGACGAGTACGAAGGACTCGATTTCGTCTCCGAGGCTTCGTACCGGCGGATCTGGGTTGCACAATGAGGCAGACTTGAATTGGCGTGTGCCCTGCCGGAATATATTGTTCATCAGCAGAGATACCTCACATGAGCTCGGAATCTACACTCACCACTGTGTCGTATGCACGGGAAGCACTTTCCTCAGAATAGCAAGCAAGTTCCCAGTCGATGAGGTACGCTGCAGATGTCCCGTCCGTTCGGTCGACGATGATGATGTTGCCAACCGAAACATCGCGATGCTCAACTTGCGCCTTTGTGACTGCATCGTAATGTGCTGTATGCGATCAGTTCAATAAGCATTCTTGCAGCTATAAAAACACACCTTCAAGGGCGTCCAGCACATACCGCACAAGTGCATACGTGGATGGGAAGTTCTCGACAGGCCGGCCAACAACATCGAGAACGATACGGTAATGAACCTGTTCTCGGATGATGCTGCTCGGTGGTACCTTCCAATATCCCGGAAACCTTCCACAATGATGGTGAAGTACGTCTCCGCAGGCCAGAACACTCGGGATATTCCGCACTTCATGTTGATGCAGGCGCTCGTAGACCTCGCCTTCTGGATGATACTTCATCACGCGCCAAGTGTCCTTTAACACGCACTTGTGGCGCGTGGCGCAGTCAACGGCAACGAAACATCGCGTTCCGCGACCGAAAGGCGAGTGGTGCGACCGCGTGAAGGGGGCCGATACGTAAAACGAGCGGTCAGAGACGGTCACCTTCCACAATGGTGCAGTGGGAGGGACTTCGAGCATAGAACGAACACCGGGATCCGTGTCTCTGGGCACAGGTTCGAACGTGTCGTCGAACCCGCGCACGGCCTCGGATCCATGGGACAGACGCCAGAGAAAGACGTGGAGGAAGTCTGTCTTCGTGCAGTCGAAGGCGGTGGTAGCCTCGAGCCCACTCCTGGTAAGTCTTAGAAGACGACATTTGTTTCGGACGATGATGACTCCGAAGCTGTGTGTTCGGTATCGCGACGCTTGCATCGCGTTCAAATACGTTATGAGTTGGCCGCGGCTGTCTCGCGCTGCCGCTGAGGACACTTCGAAGTCTCCAGTGTCCGAGAACGGGTCGTCGAGAGGTTCGGTCTTGATCTCAACGAAAAGTTCCATATCAGTGGCGCGACAAACATTCTCGTTCGAAGCAGCTGCGTCGGCATAGAGTGTAATATCTGGCTTGATTTGCAGGTCCATGATGAAGGCGGAGTCAGGGTCCGGGGAATCGGAAGTGTCGACAAAATGCCACCCTTCTTTCACAAACGGTGTAAGGAGTGTGATCTACTTCGCCTTCAGGCTACTTTCGCATGTAAGAAACAGAAATATGACGCACCAGCGGCGAGTACATATTTCTCTCTACTCCCAAGTTTGAGACGCTTTCAAGCGCAGCGAAATCAACGGGAGGAAGCTCGAGAGAGGTGGCAGGGAGGTGCTCGTCCAAAAAGCATTGAGGGGATACTGATACAACCTTGTCCTTCAGCTCCTGTGCTGCAAGTACGTACGCCTCCTCCCTATAAAATCCGTTTACTGAGGAAAAGGGGAGCCGTGAAGTCGACGCAAGGCCGTTTAGGTTATTAGCAACAGCGCTAGTCAAAGTAGCAGATGGCAGCTCTGGAGGAAAGAGATTTCGGGGGGTAATGCGCTTAGGCATTTGGCAAACGAGCATTGCTGGAAAAGTTGACACTCGTGAACGGGTGCCAAAAGTACTGATCGATCCTGTGTTTGTAAACAATGAATAACAAGTGTAAGGTTCCGGTTCTCGGGCCGACGCGTTGTTCCTCGACAGTAAAATCTGCCTTCTTCCGTTGTCCAGCGCAAACATTATAGCTCTAGAGAGCTCGAAGCATTCTATAGACCTCTACGCTTTTACATACACGATAATGTCAAGGCGCCTCGCTGGTCCCGAAAAGATCTGCCTCGAAGTTGAGCAATTGGGGTTTAGCATCGTCTCCGTCCTCTTCCTCGTCATTCTCTTCGTCAGTTTCTTCGTCATTATTCGGCCCCCGCTCCCCGCGCCACTTTTTCTTGTCCCGAAAAACTTGCTGGTATTCGGTTAACTCAGATTTACGTTTCCGAGTGCTAGCACGTTGGAGCTCCTCCACCTCTTGTTCCGTGCCAGGATCAATGCACATTTTCCACTCCTCATCGTCCAACGACTCCTGAAGCTTTCCCTCCAGCCACAGGTGGTCCTCAGACAGGGCTTGTTTCGTGAGGAAGGATTCCTGCCGCCCTTCGGCGTTGAGACGAGGCAGCTGTTTGTAGCGATACTTGAAGACTTCGAAAATTTGTGACAATAGCTCCTCAAATTGGGGACATTCCAGTTGCAGTCGCACAATAGCACCTTCACCGGACATGAGCATATTGATCCGTTGCGCTCCACGCAGATCATCGTATGCGTTCAGCGCGAGCGCCCTCTGTTCTGGAGTCATGTATGATGGGGCGTAGCCGATGGCAAGCCAGGCCAAGACGTGGACGAAAGATTCCATCTCGTCGGCAAGATTCCGTGTCGGTGGATTAGCTACACACAAACGGGCCGCCATGAATTGCCGAGGTCCCTGAGAAGAGTTCTTGGTCAAACAGATCGCCAGGGGCCTTTTCCGACATACCGTTCTTTCGAAAGCCCTAGGATATTTTTCCTCTTCGTATTTAGCGGACTCCCAGTCTATGAGGTACGCTACGGATTCATCGCCTTTGTCGATAATTATGATGTTGTTTGGGGACACATCTCGGTGCTCGACTTTGGCTTCAGTGAATGCGTCGTGGTGTGCTTCGGCCACCGTCAGTTACAACGGCTCAGAATGGTCCGGAAGGACTTGCCTCGGACGGTATCCAGCATGTAGCGCACGAGTGCGTGCGTGCTGGGAAAGTTCGTAATGGGTTTCCCAACAACATCGAGTACGATTCGGAAGTGGGTGTGTTCCCTAATCGTACTCTTCAAGGGGACCACCCATGAGTCGGGGAACTTTCCGCAGGTGTGGTCAAGAACATCTTGAGCCGCGAGGATTTTCGCGATGTTGCGCACACCGTGCTTGTGTAAGCGCGCATAGACCTCGTCTTCTTTATTATAACCATCGACGCGCCAGGTGTCCTTCAGAAGGCACTTCTGTCCCGTTGCAGATTCCACAGCAACAAAACACCGAGTGCCACGGCCGACAGGAAGATGATGCGAGGAGGTGAATGGGGCGGCAACAAAGAACGAGCGATCGCCAACGGCCACCTTCCAGAACGGTGCACCAATGGCGCCGATACCGAGGATAGAGCGGTAATTCATTGCAAGATCTTGATGCATAAGTTCGAACGAAGTGTCGATTCCACGCGCCGCCTCTGAACCATGCGACAATCGCCACAGAAATTCGGGCAGATATCGAGTCTTGGTGTAGTCAAAGGCGGTGGTAGCCTCAAGGCTGCTCCTGGTAAGTCGCAAAAGGCGACACTTCTTTCCGATGATGATAGCACCAAAGCTATGCGTTCTAAACTGGGACGCCTGCATTGCGTTGAGGTAAGTCAAAACTTGGCCGCGACTGTCGCGAGCTGTGATCGTGCCCTTTTCGAAGTCTCCGACATCAGAGAACGGGTCATCCAAAGGATCTGTTTTAAGCTCTACAAAGAATTCCATGTCGATTGCTCGACAAAGAGAGCTGGATGATGGTTTTTTGTCGGAGTACAAGGTGATATCTGGTTTAATGATGTGGTCCAGGAGGAACGCCGACTTCGGATCCGGTGAATTCGACGTATCAACGAAAGCCCATTTCTCCTTGACGAATGCATTGAGAATGCCAATCTGCTTCCACATTAGTTCGTACTCCCAAATGGATGAGCAACTACGGCGTACCAAGGGGCCATACATGTCTTTCTCAACGTCACTTCTGGAGATCTTGGCAAGCGCCGGGAAGTCGATGTTAGGTAAAGTCGCATCAGGAATGGGCGGGAGATAATGGCTCAAGAAGTGTTCCGCAGACGTGGATACCACTTTGTGGCTGAGTTCATTCGCAGCTAGAACAAAAGCTGGCTCTAGAAACTGGTCGTTCACGGAGGAGAAGGGTCGACGCGAGGCCACTCGATTGTGGACGGGGGTATCGGATTGTAATGCGGCGGCGGCGAGTCCGGCATTTCTAATTGCATCGACCGCGGGAGGTGCTGGCCCATAAAAATGCGGGGCGTTGAGCTTAGAATTCGACATATCCTTCGGCGACCAAGACGGAATCGATGAAGTAGTGAGTTGACACTGGACAGTGGGAGAGTTTCACTGCCGAATCACAAGCTGGACAAAACAAAGACAAAGACTCATTGATTGTTGTCAAATTTCTGCAAATCGAAGTGAATTCTGCGAGTCCAAACAACAAGACCGCGAAGATGCGCATCACTAACCTGCAGTATAGAGATTTTTTAGGCATGTACCGTCTGTTTTTTTTTTAACCGGTGAATCCTGATTCCTACCTGGACTCACCTAGGCCTTAACTCTCTGGGATCCATTGCCTCACCCTCGAAAGCGTTGGAAACGCAAACCAAATCTGGGGGTCTCTTCAATCCTATCAAGATCGTAAGCACAGGCTGTAAAGTTCTTGGCTTGAATGGGACATTGCAAGGCCCACTGAACAGGATGGCCCTCCGGTCCCAGCGCACTTGGATCTGCGCAGCTTGGTGCTAGAACGGCAGATGGCGATGGTGCGTCCAATACGCCAGGTGAGGGAGATACCTTGGTGTTCTGCGCGGAAGATGCGCTTCTCGGAAGGCCTAGAAAATAACCATACGGTATGTTAAGCAGCTCAAAACTTGACACAGAACGGTCAGAACCTCTCAGTGAGCTTGACGCACCGTATTGTTCCCGTATCCGTCGGCAATCGCAGTCGAGAGGCCGTGCGCCTTGTCACCTCCCAGCACAATGGGTGTGGTTTACAAAACGCGCTTCCCATTTAGTCGCCGTCGACGGTGGAGACTTTCAGATTATTGAATGCACCGAGCCTATGCGACCTCGAATATTGAGCACAACGCCGGCCAGATCAGTCTGTGAAGCTCATGGCCCTAAATTTCGGAGTCTAAGACGATTAGAGAACAGCTATGGCAAAGAGATTGAACCCAGCAAAACTTGCAGCTCGGAATGCCCCATTTCGGGTCCAGTCTCTTACTTCCATCCCAGTTTTTGTTAGATTGTCTTCCACTGCAACTTGATTAGAAGCCAGGACGCAAGGTGTATTAGAAGCAAAGCTCCGTCCAGATTCGTTCTGTGGAAGTTGGACGTTGGACCGAGAGGACGAGCGGGTTTGAACTTTGCTGGAGACCACTGCAGTGATCAATTGACCGGTAAATGCCGAGCCCACTCTTCTTCCGCCCCAATCTTGGAATTACCATCCTCGGCGTCGTTGCAGTACTAGTCGCCTATCCCTACGTGAATTCAAACCTTGGGCCTCCAGCAGACCTCATCCCAATGGCCGCCCTGGCACCGCTCAAGTTCATCACCGTGCCCGCGCTCAGCAGGCACACCGCGACCGTGATTTTCGTTCACGGGCTGGGCGACACAGGAAATGGTTGGAAACCCGTCGCGGACATGTTCAAGAGCGACTTGCCGCATGTGAAATGGGTGCTGCCTCATAGGCGCGTCCCTTTCGCACTCACTACTGGTTTTGCCAAATAATTATTCCAGTCCAGTCCATCGATGTCCGTGACGGCCAACGGTGGTATGGTCATGCCCTCCTGGTACACTCTTCGCCAGCTCTGTGGGTTTCCAATGTGAATCTCCTTGTGCAGGTTCGACATTTTATCGTTCGGGTTCGATACGGACGAGGACCAGCCGGGGATGCTCAAAACTATGCACTCCCTGAACCAGCTCATCACTGCCGAGGTCGATGCGGGTATCCCCGCGAATCGAATCGTTCTCGGCGGGTTCTCTCAGGGTATGTTATCTTCTGGATGTCGTGTCATTCCTAATTTCGCGTTCGCCACAGGCGCCGCGATGAGTCTACTGACAGGACTCACGGCCGAGCGCAAGCTCGCAGGCCTTGCGATCCTGAGCGGCTGGCTGCCTCTGCACGGAACCTTCAAAGCCGTGAGTCTCCTTCCAGTCTCCTCTATTTTCTGTCTTACAACGGTGTAGATGGCCTCCGAGCACGCGGGTAAGATCCCGATATTCTGGGGACAGGGCGCCGCGGATCCGCTCGTCAAGCCCGACCTGGCGCGGCGCTCGGCGGACCTGGTGATGCAGTACCTAGGGACACCGGTCGCGCCGGCGACAAGCGAGCTCAAGGGGCTCTCGTTCAACTCGTATCCCGGTGTGGGCCATTCGACGAACGAGAAAGAGCTCAGCGACCTGAAGGAGTGGTTGAAGAAGGCGCTTCCTCCTGCCGCAGAGTGAGGGAGGAGATAGCTGTATTTCTACTTCAGGACCTTGCATAGAATTGAATGTATCGATTGCGACGCTTTGGAGGCTGCTTTTATTATTCCGCCTCACAGTCTTTTTATCGTTTCCCCGCCTGCTGACATAAGCTCCCTTGACTGAGCACTGGAACAACCCTGCTCCGACGCTCTGCGGGGATGCCTGTTCCGCCTGAGAAGAACAAGAAAGTCTCGAGAGGTGTGTTCCCCACGGCATGCAAAACCACGCTCACCTCTTTTAGCGTGCAATACATGCAGATTGAAGCGTAAAAAGGTATGTCTATCCATCGCTTGCAGCCGCGACAAAAAACGAATCTGGATGCTAGTGCGATGGGCTGGAGCCGTGCGTCTTCTGCACCGACAACGGGAACGAGTGCTCCTACTCGCGCGAGCCTAAACGCCGTGGCCCGCCCTCAGGCTATCTGAGATATACCGAAACTCGCGTTGCCCTTCTCGAGACGCTTCTGGGACTCTACATTCAGACGGCGGGCCATCAAACCACGCAGACGTTCCACGAGGCCGCGCGGGGTCTCAGTACCGAGTCGACCGCGCACACAACGCAGGATGTGTGGGATACGTACAAGCAGAATTGGACCGACTGCGATGCGGCGCGTGTGGTGCTCGAATTAACCGCCGTTTTTGCGCCGTTCACGGCCCCAGACAACCAGGCGACGACGTCGAGGGCGTTGCTGCCGCCACCGCAGTCTGCGGAGCACCCCCTTCCATTGCCGGTGACGCAGCACCCGCCCCCGCCTCCGCCTCCGCGGCAGCCACGCTCGCCATCCCCGTTTCCCCCGACCCCCGTCGCGCTGTACACGAACGAATCGTTTGAGCGGAACGTGATTCCAAACGATCTCGAGCAATCACGATACCAACATGAACCTGAACGCAGCGTTGTCCCGAATCTACACTCGACGATACACGAACAGCAACAGTACGAAGATGAACACGTTCCTGACATGGATTTCAACACGGACACCGAGCTCTCGATGCCCATGCCCATGCCAATATTCCTCCCCTCACCTCCTGCGGACACCGCACCGCCCTCTTCCTCCTCTGCGTCCGTGTACCCCGGCGCCTACTGGCGCACCGCGGCCCTCGCATCCCCATCCCCAGACTTTGCCTCCCTCCCTCTTCCCTCCGGTCTCACCGAATATACACCCACTTCCTCAGCGGACCTCCCCCCGCCACATGTGTGCACCGCGCTGCTCGAAACCTACCGCACCACCGTGCACCCGGCGCTCCCCATCCTCTCCCCAGCGCAGTGCGCCGCCCCCGCCGCGCTCGAGGGCTCGCCCATGCTGCTGCTCGCACTCTGTGCGTACACCGCGCGCCTCGCGCCGCCCGCCGTGCCCACGCGCGTCGCCGCCGATTTGTGGTACGCCCACTTCCTCCCATTCTATGCAGCGTTTCGTAAGTTGATTCGGTTGATAGGTATGAATCTGCCTCGAGCCTGCTCTCCGCCTCCCTGCGGCGCGCTGTTGTCCAATCGGACACAGTGCAGACCCTCCTCTTCCTGGCGCTGCGTGACCACGGCCGTGCGCGCGACGCGCTCGCCTGGCGGGGCGTCGGCGCCGCGGTGCGTGTTGCTATTGAGCTGGCGATAGATACAGGCGAGGACGACGCAGCTACCACCAGCGAACCGAGGGATTCGAGTACCGGTGAAAAGAGGGAGAGTGAAGCGTGGAAGCGCGATCTCTGGGGTGTCGCCATCATGCTCGACCTCTTTCTCAGTATCCAGCTCGGCCGCACGCCCGCGAGCGCGGAGGCGCTTCGGCCTCTTGCGTTGGACGCCTCGTGCTCTGGTGCGAATACGCTCCCCTCGCCTGCACCGTCCGCCTCGTCCGGTGCTCCTACGGCCCCTTCTACCTCCGTTTCAGCCGCTACCACGATAGCCGAAGACGATGAGCTTGCGACGCATATGCGCGCGCTCGTGCGGATCGTCGCGCGTGTGCACTTCTGTGTCGCGCTCGGCTATGGCAGTGGGAGCAGTAGTAGTACCGGGAGTATCCTACGAGCAGAGCTTCAGGCATGGCATCGTGCGCTTCCTGGGCGATTCCGTGTTGCTTTGGGTGGCGAGCGCGTGCCGCGCCCCGTTCTTGAGGCGCACATGCTGTACCAGGTGGCGGTTGGGATGCTCGCCGTCTCCAGCAATCTAAGCGTGGGTACGCCGAGTTTGGTTGGTGGTACCGACACCACAGATGCCGAGGCGGACGACGCGGCGTCGACGTTCAACGTGCTGCTCGACAAGTACCGCCCCTCACTGCCGCTCGCGGGCCCACCAGTCGTGTGGCTCGTTTTCGCCGCCGCCCGCGCGGGGCTGCAGCGTGCTGGCGCCGGGAAGAACGGCGGGGGCGGGCTGGGCACGGCGCGCGCGCTGCAGACGCAGTTGTACCTACTCAACTGCCGCGAGGCGCTCGCAGCGATGGGCGGCACCTGGGAGCTCGCGCGGCGGTGTGCGCGCACGCTCGAGCAGCGCATGGAAGGCGGGGCGTCGCGGCCGCAGTCGGGGAAGCGGAAGCGCGCGGAGGGCGGGGAGGGTGCAGATCGGGATGAGGGCGGGGAGGGTAGTGCGAAACGACCGCGGGAGGAGGAGAAGTGGGCGGAGCAGTTTGATTTCGGCGCAGGATGGGCGGAGATTGACGAGCTTGGAGCGGCGGTGCAGGGTGGTGCGGCGTGGACTGGCGATGCGGGACTTTGGGATACAGGTAGCGGCGCTTGGGATGAATCGTGGGGGCGGACCGTGTTTGGCGCGGGACAGGCATTTGCTCCGGGAGGTCCAGGCGGGTTTGGGCTTGGACTGGGGTTATTCGATGCGGCTTCTGGAGGATGACGGCCTGAACCTTCCGCGGTGACTTTCAGGATGGACGGTATTGTATGTAATAGCAGTAGACCCACTGCAAGCTGTAATTTTAGATTTGGGAACGGTTTTAGCGCCTAGGAAGACACCCTACATATAACTATAGTCAAGATGCCTGGCAGTCTTTTGGCCGGTGTGTGTCCAAGGTAAGGTGATATATGCGTGCAAAATCGTTATGGGTGCGTGGTCCTTAGCGAAATTCGCTTCGCGAAATTGGGGGCCAGGTCAATGATGGACGGCAGCCCTCACACAGGCGACGAGTCAGACCCACTTGGCGTGAACAGGACAGGCTGGGGCAGCACAGTACTATGACTGTGGCCTCTCTGTCCACTTTCCCTCAGTTGCGAGTCCCGAAACTGTCGTCGGGAGCCGACAGAGCCGCGCACGCTGCAGCTAGCTTGACGGCTCGCGACCTTTGGAGAAGCTGTTCGCCATCTGTGACTGGCCCAGCTAGTGCCATTAGGCGCTGTTGACCTGGGCCAAGTAGCTTGGAGCAATTATCTGTCGCGTCCGACGGTTAAGTGTGGATGCGGAGGCTCCCGATGCGCGGTGAGCGACGTTGAAAGCCACAGTGCCGACAAGCGTCTAGAGTTTGCGCTAAACAAGACGATAAGTGTCTATCACAACTCCAATGACTGGCAACGCGACTTGAGGCCTTGGAAGCTATCAAGACATTCATTGGAGTGGGCCGAGATTCCATAAGCTTGCCAGTCTGGCAGGTGGGGGATGCCGGGGAACGGCGGCGTTGCGAGTACTGGCGCGATTTTCTCGAGGCCAGTGGGCGCGCGTACGGTGTACCTGCGCGTACCCACCCCTCGCAGTTATTATTTAATGGCACTCGATATCCGGCCGAAGTCATATGACCGTACTTCTCTTTGCTCTCGATCCGCACCTCGCACAGGCATTCTCGAGCGAAGACTGATAAGCATGGAAAACTCCGAAAAGGACTCGAAGGAGAGACACTCCGGAAAAAGGCAAAATTTGGGGTCCCTGAAGAGGTATCTTAAATGTTTAGTATTGGGAACAGTATTAGTAACAACAAAATTGCACCTGAAATGCAGAGTTCCTGGCCGTCTGAAGAGGTTTCTGAAATGATTAGTTTCCGAATCAGTAGCTGGTGATCTGATACTTACCGTTTCGGGCACTGTTTCCGGTCTCCAGAAATTGCTCCTGAAACTTTGAGTTTCAGGGAACGGTTTATTGTCCACCAAAGACAATAGTTTCGGTCACAGTTTCGGATGTTGCCGAAACTATTGTTTTCAGTGGGCCGGGCCGGGCGGGCCGGCCGGTGTCAGGAGCCCGAAAAACAATAGTTTCGGTAACATCCGAAACTGTGACCGACACTATTGTCTTCGGGGCACAATAAACTGTTCCCTGAAACTCAAAGTTTCAGGAGCAGTTTCTGTTGAGTCGAAATTGCATCTGATGCGGAGCATTTTGGGTGCCTAAATACCATTCCCAAAATTTCCCGTTTCAGTAACCCTTCCAGTGCCCCAGATATTCTACATTTCTGTAACAATTTTAGCCCTACTTATACTGCTACCAACACTAAAAGCTTAAGATACATCTTCAGGGACCCCAAAATTTTGTTTTTTTCCGGAGTGAGAGAGAAGGGATCGGTCCGATCGACATCAGACCCCACAGGGTTACGGCAGGGTTTAAGCGAGAGACAATTCACGTCTTCACCGGCTACCGGCCGCATCGCCCTTCAGACGAACAGTGTAGTGCCAAACCTCACGGTTTCGTGTCCATCAGTCTCAGCGGCGCGTCGTTGCGACTATCCCTCTCTCTTTTTTTGCTCACAGGGTCATGTAGGGAAGGCCTCAAGGCAAGGAGAACTTGGATAGCGCGTCGTCAAGGGCCAGAAAGCGGTCTTGCGATGGTTTTCTCGATGGTGCCGTGCCGTCGCCCTCTGAGCAGGCTCGAAGGTCCCCTGCTGCCAGTGAAGAGTACCTTTACCGATGTTCAATCCCAGCTTTGAACGCGGCACAAGAGGAGGCGTTGAGGGCTGCCCATGAGGGAAATGTGTGCCTCCTTGGTGCGCCTCGATCTGGCGTAACCACCGTGGCCGAGTGCATCGCTGCAGAGCAGGCGTCGAAGGGGCGCTCGGTGCTGCTGGTTGTACCGCGCAAGCTGCTTTTGGACGAAACGAAGCGACGACTGCGGCTCAATGCGAATGCAGACTTGGAAGTCATGTCCTGGTATCAACTTACCAACCGGTTGTTCCCTCTCCATCGGGTTTGGACCGACCAAGCACTGCGTGAGGTGCAGCGAAAAGGCTGTGTGCCCCATTGGACGGCCTCGTCCGCGCCGTCCTCCATCATTTTCGACAACAGCCAAAACTTTGACCAGGCCCAGTACTGGGCCATCACCAGCTTCATGTCCCTCCTCGCACGGAGAAATGTGACCCCCCGACTTGTCATCGCGGGTAACCCGCAGGAGGCAATCCGGGATTTTTGTAGAGGAGATGTCCGTTTCCTCGAACATGCACCGGAGCTCTTCCCGATATCCCCTCACGCCTGGACCACCGTCCGCCTCGTTTCCAGCTTCCTTCCGGCTCCAATGGCGGACTACATAAGCGCGCTGAACCTCGAAGCTGCCAAAGGCACGTTACGCCTCCAGGGATCGGGCGACGGCCACATACCGCAGCTATTCGACATTGACCACGGAGATGCAAACATCGAGCTGGTGGCCGAGAAGCTTGCCCCCCTGATTCGGGAAAATATTGCCCACTGTGCCTTGATTGTGCGGGGGGTAAACAAACTGAAAAATCACTCACTGCTTCTTTTTGTGAATAAACTCGCTCATCTCGGTATTCCTTACGCCGAACCCAAGGGACCAGTTTCGAAAGGCGAATTCTTCTCCCTGACGGCCGACGAATGGGGGAACGAGGTGCTCCTGGTCACGGATGCCCATCAGCTTCTGGGCTGCCGCTTGGATTTGGCCATCGTGTGGGACATCGACACGGAGATATGCTCCAATCTCCACGCGGTTAGCCTCACCAGGTCATCCAAGTACCTCGTGCTACTCCACTTCTCAGCCAGAGGCTCTCTCCCTCGCGTCCATCGTTCTGGGTGCGCGTTCATACGCGTTCCCGAAAATGCCCCAGACAGGCCAAAGCCCCCGGTCTCACCATCCTATATGCCCTCCGTTCTCAAATTACAAGCCGCGGCCATTACGCAACATCTCTCCCCTCAGGCCGTAGATGCCCTTATATCTGAATTCCTTCCCTTCGTCGAGGTTTCGCGACCTGAAAAAGAAATCCTCTTCCCGGATTCCATCAGGGTCGACGAACCGGAAAGCACCCAATTCATTCCAGTCGCGGACATCAACGGCACCGCTGTCATGATGGGGCTCCAAGAGCGGTTCTCTCAAGTGCCCTGGCAGGTCAGTCCCGTGCGGCAGGCGATTCTGGAACACGCCGACCGCTCCGGGTGGACGCAACGAAAAGACGCATTTGAGAATCATACATGCGACTGGATGGATGGACAACTCGATTCGGCCGTGCAGCGTGCCGTCGACCTGGTCTCGGCAGGCAGAGACCTCGCATTAGAGGACGTTGCCCTGGAGCAGCACCTAAAAGACTACTCCCTGGACATCGACAAACGCAGAGTCATCCTCTCAGGTTGCCTGGACGCCATCATCACCGGTCCGTCTGAATCTCGGATCTACGAGCTGAAGTTCGTGTCCGCCCTAGACGGAAGGCATATTGTCCAGACTGGCCTCTATTGGCTCATGGATGCTACGCCTGATGCGCCACCCGGGCACGTCTTTCTCGTCAATGTTCGCACTCGCCAGATGATACGAATTGAGTGCACCGTCGAGAAGTGCAAGGCTTTGCTAGTGAAGCTCGTGCGCACGCGCGATCAACCTCAAGAAAAGCCTTCAGATGCCGAATTCTTGGAAGATTGTGCTGGTATTCGGAAATCGGTAGAACAGCGGCGCGAGGATTTGACGCTCAGCCTCAGGACGGCGTGTTCAGATGTGGTTCCTTGCAAGATGGATGTAGATTAGGATTTGATATTGTATTGCTGTAGTGTTCGTGTCCCAAGTCAAAGACGTGCAAAAACTGTGAAAGCAGGACCTGGGGTATGAGCTGCAGACAAGATTTGAAGCGAGGCAGACGATTATCTCATTTGGCACAAACACGGATAGCGCAGCAAAGGGCTGCAACGACAACTGGGTGGCGAATGTTGCGCTGACATTCCAGCGTGGGAGGGACCTTGACTAGGAGAGCAATCCCAAGAGTCTGGCATCTGCAACGATGCGGGGGTGTCCATGTCGTCTTCCCAATCATCCTCCCAGTCTTCCTCATCCCCCGACGGTTGTATTTCCCTCGCCCTCTTGTCTCTGCCTCTCGCAGCCTCCTCTTCCTTCTCCTCACGCTTCCTCTTCTTCACTCGCTTCCTCTCTTTCTTTTCCTTTCTCTCCTTCCGGCGTTCCTCGCTTTCTTCCGCGCGCTCCTTCCCCTTCCCCTTTGCGGAGGGCAGCGCGGCTGCCGCACATTCTTCTGGTGCTGCGGATGGGGTGTGTGGCAGTTACTATCTTCTCTGCAAGGAAGGCATTTACTGAATGCGGTGTGCAAGAACTCCTTCATGAAGTCCAGAACCTTTGTATCAAACTGCTCGCTGTCTTGGAATGCACGATCGGGATTTTCGCTATATCCAAAGCTGTTCATAGGCCAATGAGACCGCAATGTATTACCGGATTAGACCACTTACACGCGTGTTTCGAGCTCACCACCCGAGCTGGGGATCGGTCCACCGAGAACCATAACCGACTGTAAGCCAGTGTACTCTGCCACGCGAGACAGGAGTTCGTTCACGAACGGTCCCACGGTATCAATGCATCTGCACATATAATGTCAGCCACGATCTCTCCACTTCTGAATGAATCACTCACCGTTGGCGATCTTCGGGAGCCTGCGAGGGCCCCGACTTCATGGTCCTCGCATATTCGTCCTTGGCCTGTTGCGCAGCTTCTTTTAGGCGGCGTTTGATTCCATCTTGTCTCTCCTCGGATAGCTTGCTGTACATTTCGCGCGCGATTTTGGAACGAAACGCGGCGTTGTGATTCTTCTTGGTCTTAAGGGTCACCCCATCGTCTTCGAGAAAGGTCGACTTCCACCGCGCTTCGACAACGGGGGCAATCTCGGTGTCGTAAGATTCGGCCATATACTGTTGAAAGGCCTGCCGGGCCTTCGGAGGCCTGTTGATTCCAGCAAGGTTGTACAGGAGTGGAGTCCACGGAGAGGTTTCGTCCATATTCGAAGCCCGGTTTCCCTGGTGTCCAAGCTTGTCCAGGTGGTGGATGATGGACGAGTTCGCTGGTCACGCTGTCACGTCGAAATCACCAATTGATTGTGACTTAATCACATGATCGCGATGACGAACTCCAGTGGTCCGTGCACGATGAGTTTGTACGGCGAAAACCCCCCGTCTGCCTCCCTTCCTCATCTTTCGGGATCTTGTTAATCGTTTTCTCGACCACATAGTTGTCCATGAACGTGCAGAATCTCGATTCCAACGGTTAAGATTGGGAGAAAGCGCTGCCGGTATCTTGATCCGTGGCGGCGCGTTGTCGAGGCTCCACTCCACCCGTTGCCTTCACCCGTTCAAATGTCCCATCTCTTCGTCCTATATAGTCGTTATTGAATACGAATGGCAACTACCAGAGTCTTTTTCAGCCGAGGGTGCGTGGCTAATCTTACCCCTATAGAAGTTGGCCAACCGTACAGGCAGCGTCATATTTTTGGCTTTGATATCTCTTGTTGTTACAGGGAGCTTCACTTCTCTGTGGTCAGGCGCCTTTTCGCGCCCCCGCAGCGACATACAAGTGCTAGGAGATGACGGGCGTACTCCGCAATCGTTCAACTCCGAGTTCAAACTGGACAACTTTTTATTTCCTGTCCTAGACCTACCACAGACGCCTTGGATCGCACACAACCAAAGGACTATTCGGGAACTCATTCAATGCTCAAGCAGCGTTCCTGTCAGCTGCGCGCAGAATCAAACGAAAGGTGCGCTTTGTTTCATCAACTTTACATATGCAACTTCTCAAACAGTTCAAGTTGTCATCCTAGCTTCATACCGTTTCCGCTCTGTCCTTGAGGGTCATATGAATGGCGAAGAAATATGGGCGCGGTCTACTGTGCGTCTTGTTCGGAGACAGCTTTGAACAACAATTTGATAACAAGCGGGTATGACAGGCCCTGGCCCTGAAAAATATGGGATACAGCTACCTGTACGCCACCACCAAGAGGTCTTTTGGCGAACTGTACCGGATGTTTCCGCAGCTCGTTAAAATAATCATTGTCGATGAAGACGTGTCCAGGGACTGTTTTGTCGACGAACAATGCATCATGAGCGAAGAAAACCCGTACGGGGTCCCAGCATGGAGTATGATCCTCTGACTTCACCCACGCCTCACCCGTTGACGACCTTTTCAGAAATATTCTCCTTCGTCTTTTGGCTCCAGCCTGGCAATCCGCTGGGACACAGCTGGACTCTTAACCCAGAAGACGTACGTTGCATGTTTCCATTTTTCTCCGACGCTAACCCCAGTCATGCAGTATCAACTTGAGTTTAGCTGGAACGTGCCCAACACGTATCTGGGCTACAGCGTCGAGCCAGGATGCCGCTCGACGCCGTTCATCCCACACTACCGCCGTCCGCAGCCGCCCCAAGCATGGGTCCTGTCCAAGCACTTGCGCTACTTCGAACCGGGCGGCCATGCGTGGCAAGCCGACTTTTACGACGATGCTGCGAAGGCGACGGGCGCACAATTTGTTATAGGCGCCGACGGAGATTCTACTCCTCCGGAATTTCCTGAGAGTTTGAAGAACGTCGGGGTTATGCCCCAGGCGAAGTTTTACCAGACACTAGCCAATTCCGCGGTGTTAATTGGCGTCGGAGGCCCCGTGAAGTGGGTCATCGTGTTCGCTGCGGGTGCTGTCTTTTGACAAGATTCTAGGTCACCGACGCCTTACGATGCCTTGTGTCTCGGGGTGCCCTTTATCAATCCTATCCTCGAGGTAATGCGGCTTCTTCGCATGCAACACCGGGGTCTAAATATTTTTAGTGGGACGCGAACGACCCGACCAATCGCGACCAATGGAATGCCCAGCATGGGATGCTCAAGGATTTTGACCCACCCTACGTGTACCACGTCTTCCAAGGCGACAAGGAAGGTTTCCTGCGGGCCATCAAGGACGCACTGGCGAACCCCATCGAAAGGTATTTCCTTATTTCACTCTCCAGATCGCGCGTCTAATGACTTGCCAGTTATATCCTGGACCGTATGCGAATGAGCGCCGTAGAGCAGCGACTGGCAGGTATCATTGAGCGAGACTGGGAGACGGAAGCGCGGATATTGTTAGACAAACGGAAAGCATCCGGGAGCGAGCCTGTGCGTGCCTTCGTCCACCGCATGTTGTCCATATTAACTGACGTTGTGTATAGCTGTTCACAGTGCGGGTGGCCGGGACGTGATACCAAGGCGATGAGTCGCGGTTGCTTGAAGAGTGAGCTGAACTTTTGAGCTCAGCTGGTGCTGGGATGCACTTAGCGTGGCGGCCTTCCCCGTGCAGGTCTTCGTTGGGACGCTGGCAGTTCCCGGAGCCCATCTGGTTCAAGATAAGAGTAATGTAGATGCGTGTAAATCCAAACAGCCAGAGCTGCTAATAATTAATATGTATGTCGATACAAGCACAGTAGGTATGGTAGCGTAACACAACAAATGCGACGGCAGAACTAAATGCGAATGCGAGGGGTAATTGTGTAAGGAAAGTATGATACAGATGCCAGAATCCCAGCCTCAGGCTAAGCCAAATCACTTCTTGATTGCGCGCACCTGGTCGCGCAGCTTGCCGTTCTCCTCCTGCAGCGTGTTGAGCTCGTCCAGCAACGCCATGGCCTGCCCCTGCTCCGACATGCGCATGGCGTCGACCTCTGCCTTCGCGGTATCCAGCGCCGCGCGCACCTCCGCGAGCTGCCCCTCGAGCTGCCTGCGCACCGCCTCGGGCGCCGCCGCCGCCTCCTCCGCCAGCGCCAGCGTCTTGGCGCTCAGCGCATTGTTCGCCTCCTGCAACTGCATGCACGTGGTCGCCTGCTCTGCCGCGCGCGTCTCCACATCGCGCTTCTCCCCCGCCACGCGCTCGACCGTGTCCTGCAGCGCGGCGACCTCCTCCTGCAGCCCCGACACGCGCCCCGCGAGCTCCATGTTGCGCTCCTCGAGCGTGCGCACCTGCTTCTGGTACGTCTCCAGCGCGACGCCGCCCTCCTGCGCGAGCTTCTGCGCGCGCTCAGCGTTCTTCTTGAGCAGGTCGTGCGCCTGCGCGAAGCGCACGAGCCGCTCGATCAGCGCGCGGTCGTCCGTGATGAGCGCCTGCACGCGCGCGATGAACGCATCGACGGAAAAGGGCACGTGCGAGTTGGGCGAGGGCGAGGACGGCGTACGCGGGTCGTACAGCGCCTTGAGCGAGCGCACGTCGAGGTCGGAGAGCGATGTCGGGTTCGGGTTCGGGCTCGAGGGCATGGTCGGCGAGACGGAGCCCGAGCCTGCGCGGAAGCGCTGCTGCTGACTGAACTTGGCCGCACGCGCCTCTGGCGAGGGGAGGATCGCCCAGATGGGTTGCAGCAAGGCGGCGAGCTGCTTACTATCCCCCGTGAATTCTCTCGGAGAGGGTATCGGTGATAATGTGGGAGTGTCTGTCTGGAAAGACTTGAGCACGTAGAAAAAGGAGATAGGAAGACATAACACACCTTGACGCGAAGCTCGATCGCTCGCACTTCTCTTCGAGCCTCCTCGCGCTCCCGCCGCGCATCCTCGACCTCGCGAAACAGCGCTTCTCGCTTGTCCAGCCCGCCCCGCACATCCTCCTCCAACTTTCGCCGTAGGACCTCCCATTCAGCTTGTGCCGCTGCGTGACTTTCGACCTTGGTCGCAAGCCCTTGCACATGCGCTCCTAGAGCAGACACGAGCACCGGCAGTGTCGAGTCGCGCGAGAACGTGGGTATACCGAACTGTTTGATAAGTGCACGCAGCGCCGAAAGGCCATCTTCGAGCTCCTGCTGTGCCCGCTGGAGCGCGTCCGCGTCCTCGCCGCGCATCCGCTCCGTCTCGTCCTGCAGCCGCGAGAGGTCCTCCATCCGCTCGTCCTCGGCCATCTGCTTGTCGCGATCCCACGCCGCGCGCTCTTCCTCCTGCTCCCGTATTAACGCAGCGCACTCCTCCGCCCACGCAGCCTTCTCCCGAACCAGCGTCTGCATCTCCTCGTCCATGCCCTCGAGCCGCGGCAGCTCGCGCTCGAGCGCCGCAATCGTGTCTTGCGCGTGCCTCAGCTCGTCCGCGCGCGCAGACTCAACTGCGTCCTTCTCCGCCCGCGCCGCCGCCAGCTCACGCACGAGTTCCGCCTGCTTGGCGCTGGACGCCGCGAGCGCCTCCGTCGCACGGGTGAGCTTCTCCTCGAGCGCAAGCACCGACGCGGGTGTGGTGTCCTTGCCCGTCGGCACGACGGTCTCCGCATGCCCCGCGAAAAAGTGCGCGCCGTCGAAGCGCGACGCGGGCCCGCGCCCCGAGGCGGTGCCGCTCACGGACGAGCCCGTGGGGCTGCGGTTCGTGCCGGAGGGGGTGTTGTAGCCCGAGTCGGGGGTGCCCTCGGGCGGGGCCATCTTGCGCTCCATGCTGCGGACGGAGAAACTGAGGACGCCGGCGCGGTGCTCGAGGAGGCGCTTGTGGATTTCGTTGACGCGGTCCGAGACGCGGAGGAGCTCGCGCTCGGTGGTGTCGACGCGCTTGTTGGCGGCGTCGAGCTGCTCCTCGGACTGCTTGGAGACCTTCTTGTGGGCTGCGTTGACGCGGTTGAGGGACAAGGCTGCATCCCGGATTTTTGTCTCGAGGGTGAGTTTCTTGGCCATGGCGCCTTGGCGAGACATGAGGACTTGTTGTTCCTGAAAAAAAAATTAGCACCAGAAATAACACCAAGTAGCTCAAGACAATGATCGCGAGATGGCCCTCGAGACGGCCCCCGTGGTGCGCTGCCATTGCATCGGAGGATTTCCGGAGCGCGCGAGCTTCCCCAAATGTAACAGGCGGCGCGTCTGCCGCTCCGCCGTCCGACGGAGGCGCGTGCGAAGTGACCTCAGGCCCATGAGCAACGCAGTATTGCCCGTCTTTTTGAACGCCGCGAAATGAAGAAATGTCTGCCCGAGCTCGAAGACATGCATAATGCACAGGGTTGGCCGGCCGTCGACGCCGTGCATTCCGAGCCCCGCAACTGTAGGCGAAAGATAATAGACACACACCTTCTTGAGATCATCCACTTCCTCTGAACTGAGAATCTCAAAATCCCGGCT
Source organism: Mycena vitilis (assembly GCA_029203975.1). Taxonomy (NCBI): domain Eukaryota; kingdom Fungi; phylum Basidiomycota; class Agaricomycetes; order Agaricales; family Mycenaceae; genus Mycena; species Mycena vitilis. Next base: position 55,435 of record JARGYF010000146.1, read on the forward strand.
ATCAACGACAGCCTCGCTAGCCAGGAGACTGATGAGCAGCTCGTCGCGGGTGTTCATTGGAGGTTGCACAGCTGCCCTAGATGTTGACAGCCTCGTAGTAGGTGGAGGCACGCGAGACAGTGGAGACGGTAGCTGCCTGATCGGGGACTGCTTGGTCGGAGACGGCGTCTGCCTCAAACCAGTTGCAAGGGGTTTCTGTGCCCGTGCGGGCGATCTGGGAGCCTCTGCCTCATCGTTCTTGTCCTTCCTGAAAGACAATGGTGCGGTTGGAGGCGACAAGGGGGTCGTTGTGGGTGATTGTGGAGGCCAAGACGGTGCACCAGGCTTGAGGGGGAGAGGCTCTGCAGGTGGAGGCGATGTTGTCCCCGCCGCCGACGCCAGAAACCGGCGCACACCCCCGCCAAAGCCGTTCATGGAGGTAAAAGCTGGAAACGAGCAGCGGTAGTGACAGGGTCACGCCGTGACACGCGCCTTGTACCTCGACTTTGCCACAAGCCCGCCACAAGCTTGGGACACTGCTGTTCGACACGAATAGGCCTCGCGGCAGTGGGAATACACAATAAGCTCAAGGCAAACTGCGTGCAAAACCTAATCTGGCGGCGATCAACAGTTTGTAGCAATGAATGGGTATCCACTTGAAGTCCATCCCAAATTCATCCTGCAAGTAGGCAAAGGATCTCTCCTGGATTCGTCGCAATACGACCCGCGAACGGCCCACTTCCGGGAAGGTTTCCGAGTTGTCGTAAACAACTCGGCGCAACGGAATGCATCGACCGCCGCGCTGTAGCCCTCGACTCCCTTGCTTAGTACCCAGCCGTCCTTGACGCCCCCGGTCAACGTGGTGTACCACACCGTCGACCCGGCGGCACTGTCCGCCGCGTACGACTGCGTGTCGGACACGGGGTACATTGTGACGGCGCTGCACACTGAACCACTAGACCGCAAGCCCAAGGTGACGTTCGTCAGCGTGCGGGGATTCATCGCCGGCGCGGAAGTCTTCGTTCCTGGAGGTGGCGACAACGGTCTCGGACTCGTAGCGACCACAGCACACACGCAATTTGGGAAGCTGATTATGAAGAACCTGCCAGAGATGCTGGAGAAAGGAAATGTTGTTGTACGTCATTTTCTTCTGCAGGCCGATGGCTCAGCCTTCTTGTTTTTTTTTTGGCAGGCGAACCGATATCAAGTCCTGCCCAACGGTATCGCTGGAGTAATAGACGGAATGGAAAGGTTGCAACAGGACCGGATGAGCGGCGTGAAAGTGGTTGCCCACCCGCAGAACCCGATCGCCTTGTAGAGCTGAGTTCAACTTCTGGTCGAGGTCCGAGCTACAGGCTTTTATGCCTAGCCAGATTCTCAAAGAGGGTCAATCCTGGTACCGCAGTAGACCACTTTCTTTTCTGTGATTATGATTGAATCGGTCGCGGCAGACACAAAACTTCTTGAGACTCAAGACTGTCGACTTGCTCCTGCCGGCTAAGCGCGAGTAAACAACTCTACGTGAATGCCCGAGGTCCGAGACTTCTACTGTATCCATCTATCAGGCCACAGCCAGGAAAGGTGAAATGTGAAAAGAATCGGCCCGGACAGCAAGGAGCACTGATGACTCCACTGGTTACCTGGATCTCCCACTGATTTGATTACACTTGAACATAGCGGGAGAACGTAGCTTCTCATAATACCACCGTTTCTTTTCTCGTTTCAAGTCGATGCCGAGGCGGGATTTACCTCCTTTCGCACTGCCCTCCCCGCTACTTCCACTACAATCGGACGGTGACTATGCTGATGGTGCCCCGGTCCTGGGTATAAAACGCGCCTTGTCGCGTAGTCGGCTCCTCACAAACATGGCGCCCGCCTCTTTCTTTACAATCTTCTTGCTGCTTTCAGCCGTCCTCCTCCATGTGCTCGCGAAACTCAACCAAACCGCCCAACTCCCTGGCCTCACCTTCAACCTCAGCACCCCGCGGCCTGCAGACACAGTTACCACCCTTTCAACTGTACCGGATGCCTGTGCCAAGTACACGGGTGGGCTGGGCTCCGAGTGCCCTACCACCATGAGCGCTGTGAATGTCTCATACGCGGGCTGCGGCGGCGCGTCACGCGCCGCCGCAGCGGTGGGTCCTCTGCCGCTGCGCCTCCGCGAACATCACGCTCGACGCGGCCGTCGACTTCCTCGCGCACGTCCCGATCGGGCTGCGTCGCTTCGTCGGCACCGTGTTGGTCATGCCCGACACGACCGCGCATGCGTACACCTTCCCGACGAGCGGCGAGATTCACTTCTTTGGCGTGTGCTCCCAAAGGACATGGATCCACGAGTCCACGCACGCGGCGGACGGTGCGTTGGGGATCTCTAACGGCGCGCCTTGGATACAGGCGGTGGGCAATGATACGTGCGTGCCCGACACCTACGCGCAGACCAATCTCGTTGAGGTGGGCACGATTGTCCCTTTGGCTCTGTGTCCGGAGTTTTTGACCCCACATTCGTGTAGGACCTCGCACAGATGAGTGTGGTGGAGGTGTACCGGCTGCTTAACAACGCCCTCCCTCCGGGGCTCAGCGCAGACTGCATGGCAGTGCATGCCGCATCAGCTCGCGTATCTGCAGAGCTTGCCGCTCTACAACGCCACGACGCTTTTTGGAAATACCTGTGCATTTGAGCCGCAGCTGGCGAATGCGCGGTGCGTGTACAGTCTGTACTTGTGGCGGGGGTAAAAAAACTGATCATGCTACAGCCACAGTCTCGCGCCATCCTCAAGCTCCGCTGTGCGGCTTCGGGGGCCGATCGCGGATAGCGCGTCTTGGGCGGACTCAATCAGCCCCGTAGACTAGCGAGCGCGAACCAATGGGATTTGCAGTCTTGACCATCCATCATCGAGCTTTAGTTTTCTGCGCCGTACATGTACAAGCTAAACCGATAATGTTTGTTCCTAATAGAAAGAGAGAAGCCTATCGGGTGTACACCTCAGCTATCTGTGCCAACGCACCTGAAATGCGATTTGCAATCGCGCTCAGATGTCTCCACCGTCTGAACAGACGAAAGTATGTTTCTTCGCTGTTTTCGCGGATGGCATTACACGATTCCAGATCACATATGTGACCTAAGGTCCGCAGGAAACGGTTGAAGATGCTACCTCAACTCCTGCCTAATTGGGCTTCGAGCGGTTGTTTATTTGTCCGTGCTATGTCGTGTCGGTTTGATCGCACCGTCACTTAGGCTCTATCTGCCGGGAAATGGCCACAAACGACCTACGGAGGCGGCTCGTGGAGCTCGACGCCCAAATCGCCGCACAGCAATGTGTTGTGCTTGAGCTCCAGCAGGTTCGTGCTGCTATAGATCGCGAACTTCGCGCTACGGCGATCTATCCGGCGGTTTCGACACTGCCTGCTGAAATCGCGGCAGAGATCTTTGCACAATGCATTTCACGAGTCGATCTACACCAACGGCCCGAGGACGCCCCTACAAGCACTCCTTTTGTCCTCATGGGCGTCTGTCGCGCGTGGAAAGAGATTACGCTTTCCACTCCGTTACTCTGGTCAACAATGCACCTTCGATGGAATGAGTTTCCCCGTTGGATCTCTTCGGAGCCCGGCTTACTGGAGGAATTCATCGACCGGTGGTTTGGCCGTGCAGGAGTGTGTCCTCTGTCCTTCATCCTGCATGCAAGCAGAGAGGATTCAGACGGCGCTATCCAACCTCCCACAGCGGGTCGTATGCATGACGTGATTCGCCGGTACTCCCATCGGATTTATTATCTGGAGCTGGACATGAACGAGCTTGAAATCCGCCACCTGGAGTTGGACTCAATGGAATTCCCTCTGCTCCAGATTGCGACGTTTGGTTACGATCGTAGCTGGCAGGATACTGAGCCACCCCTTCAAATTTTTACCAGAGCGCCGCTTTGGAACGATCTCCGTATGCGGTCAGGGGCTGCCATTAGCGACTTTTCCTTTCCATGGTCACAGTTGACGAAATATGAAGGCGTAATATGGGACATGGACATGTTCATCTTGGCTCCGAATCTCATCGAAGTAGCGTGCGATCTCTTCGCACAGGATCCTTGGACCACCCCTGTGATAACACATCCCAACTTGCGGCGTCTGAGCATAACCCACAGCGGTTCAGACGACATACTCCGACGCCTCAGTCTTCCCGGTCTGCAGTCGCTCGATATCTCGAATGTAGATCAAGATAGCTCACTGGAATTATTCCTTATGCGATCATCACCACCCTTGCTCTCTCTATGTCTTCACGGAGACAACTCCTGTTTCGATGAATGGCATCGCTGGACGTACCAAGTGGGCGGCACATTGGAGAACCTCCGGTTAAAATGTCCATCTCGGGAGATCTTGTCAACCATTTTCGATCCATTCACGACGAAAAACCTTCACTCCCTTCCGAATCTCCGCACCCTCCGCTTTGACTACGCACCGGGAAATCTGAACTATGCACAGATAACTCGGTTCTTATATTCCAGATCCGACAAAATTCGCTCGTTCCAGCTGACATGGAATGTCAGAGGCCCTGAAAGTCGTCTTGGCGCCGCCCCGTGGAGTGAGACTGTCGCAGGTGAACTGTCCAGGATGATCAAGGGGGGCATGCACATCTACCTGGGGACCAAGGAGAAGAACTATGCTGCAATTGACGAATGGGCGAGTAGATCGTAGATCGTAGATATCTGCGTTCTGCGACCTCTGTCACTTGGATTGATTGGCCCATGGCTGCAACTTAGTCGTAGTAGCAACATGTTTGTCTATAGATTCTGAGGAGACCAGCCTCGCCATTGTCGTATTCAGCCAGTTAGTATGCAATCGCTGCGGTCAGGTCACAGGTGTAATCAAAATTGTACGCCTGCCTAATCCGGCTTCTGGCGGTTGTTTGTTTGTTCTTTGATAAATTGATCGATCTAAATCTTGTTTCGGCTCATTTCGCCAGCCATGGATATCGTCGAGGTGGACCCCGTCGCGGTGCCCGATGGGCCTGTAGCTCAACCTTCGAAGAGCTCTCTCAAAAAGGCTGCGCGACGCGAGAAGTTCGCTGCCACAAAGCTCGAACGGCGTGCAAAGGAAAAGCTCGCAAGGAAGGAGAAGAAGCGTATCAAGTCGGAGAAGCGCGCGGCGGGGGAGCTGGACTCTGACGAGGAGTCGCAGCCTCCTTCAAAAAAGCGCCGTGTTGGACCGCCGTTCGGGGGGAGGGTCGTTGTGGATCTCGGGTTCGATGAGAAGATGACGGAAAAGGTTTTCTCTCGTCGTTGCGACTCGTCTGTTGTGTTTAACCATACGGCGTAGGAGGTGCAGTCGCTATGCTCCCAGCTGGCTTACACTTACAGCGCGAATCGCCAAGCGCAGCACCCGTTCAAGCTGCTCTTCACTTCGCTTGACGGGAAAACTCTACAGCGTCTTGAAAGCACGGGCGACGCGAGTTACAAACGCTGGGCTCACACTGAGTGGTGGGCCGAGGGCTACGAACGCCTCTGGGAGGCGGACCCCGCTGTGAAGGACTCGATCGTGTACCTCACCGCCGACGCTGACGACGAGCTCACGGAGCTCAAGCCGGACGAGACGTACGTTATTGGTGGGATCTGCGACCATAATCGATACAAGGTACTCTCCCTCAGTTTTCCGTACTCGTGATAAGATCGCTGAGCGAACGACTGCAGAACGAATGCCTGAACAAGGCGCAGACATCGGGAATCCGCACTGCGCGCCTCCCGATAGGGACATATCTCGCCGACCTCCGCACGCGCAAGGTCCTCACCGTCAACCAGGCGTTCGAGATTCTCGTCCACTGGGTCGACACCCGCGACTGGGAGTCCGCATTCCACACCGTCATCCCGAAACGTAAATTCGAGGAGAGCAGCAAGAACCAGGACAAGGACATACCAAAAAGCATCGAGAAAGTCGAGGGCACCAAGGTCGTTGTGAGCGTCGAGGAGCTAGAAGACCAGGCCGACGAGGCGTGAAATCTGAACGTATCTTGACATCTTGTATTTTTTGAGTATTTTTGCGCTGCACTGATGTACGCCCCAAATGTATTTTTCTCGACAACAGAACACAATTATCCGGTCCAGAAAACTACGAGCCCCACGATCACTCCGAACCACCACTCGCTGCTTATTCTGCTTGCCCTGCTGGGCTGAGAGGGCGACGCCGGAGACGTGCTACCCGTCTGTGAAGACGTGCCAGCGGGGCGGGACTCAGCAGATTTGCCAGCACTTGGAGAAGACGCGACAGGTGCAAGGGTGTGGCTGTCACGAAGTCAGTCTACGGCCCCCGAACGAAAAGAATATATGCACGTACTGCGCATTGGCTAGCTGCGGCTCAAACGCACAGGTGTCGCCCAAGAGCGTGCTCGCGTTGTAGAGCGGTAAACTCTGGAGGTACGACAGTTGATGAGACATGCAGTCCGCGCTGAGCCCCGGCGGGAGCGTATTGTTCAGCAGCCTGTACACCTCCACCACACTCATTTGCGCGAGATCCTACATGAATGGACGATTAACACGGCCGCCTATACGAAGGACGGCTGCTTGGCGCACCTCGACGACATTGCTCCGCGCGTAAGTGTCAGGCACGCACGTATCGTTGCCCACCGCTTGCGCCCAAAGCGAAAGGGTGCCATTGGCGATCCCCAGCGCGCCGTCCGCCGCGTGCGTAGACTCATGGATCCACGTCCTTTGGGAGCAAACGCCGAAGAAATGAATCTCGCCGCTCGTCGGGAAGGTGTACGCGTGCGCAGACGTGTCGGGCATGACCATCACGGTGCCGACGTAGCGGCGCAGCCCAATGGGGACGTGCGCCAGGAAGTCGATCGACGCGTCGAGCGTGATGTTAGCGGATGCGCAGCGGCAGAGAGTCCACGCGCCGCCACAATCCGCATAAGAGACGTTCACGGCGCTCATCGTCGTCGGGCACTCGGAGAGCACGCCGTTCGTGTACTTTGTGCAGGCATCCGGCACGGTTGAGAGAGGGGTGACTGTGTCTGCAGGTCGCGGGGTGCTGAGGTTGAAGGTGAGACCTGGAAGTTGGGCGGTTTGGTTGAGTGTCGCGAACACTGGAAGGAGGACAGTTGAAGGCAGCAAGAAGAGTCTGAGAAAAGAGGCGGGCGTCATGCTGGTGAGGAGAGTCGTCGACAACGCGCATCTTTTGTATCTTATCAGTCGTTGGGATCACAGCCACCACTTCCATCAATATAGTGCGGAACAGTGGCAGTGTGAGAGAGGGCGACCGTGTCAGGGACGTCCAGGATGTCGAGAGTCGAGTCAAGTCCAGTCGCCGACCTCGACCTGGTAGCGAAACGCGGTTTCATGAATACAGTCTCGAGAAGAATTGGATTCAGGACACATTCAGCCAGCCACAGCATGATTCCGGTCGGCTCCTTGCCGTTGCTGGACCTTGGCTGGACCAGTTGTTTCAACAGTTCATTCCCAGTGCCCACTAGATGGCATAGAGCTCCACGAATCTTTTCCGTATTTTGCGCTCTTCCGTATGCTGTGCTTAGTGGCAGTGTGCTCACTGGGGACTTTGAGTGAGTCTTCGTGATTTTCAACAGGATTTATGCCTAGCAAAAGTGTGGGTAAAAACGAGAAGACAGCACTGGTCGTCCTTACACTCAGTGTGTCATCGACTTTGAATCGAATCGATTTGAAACTGCCTCCATTGCTCTGCAGCGCAGAGCACGCCGTCAACGCAACCACCAAATCCACGTCGGCCACGAAGGTCACATAGTCTCCCGCCTTGCTCTTCGGGGGATCCACGCGCAACGCTCCTGTTTCCCCATCCACGACCACATTCATAAAACAATTGAATGCGATAGGGATCCCATCTTCCTCTATGCCCCACGGCGCCAGTGCCTCCACGAAGTTTCCGAAGCACCCGCGGTGCGGCGCCTCGTCGCCGTAGATGATGCGGAAGGTGTCTTTTGAGCAGGGCGTGAGCAGAAAGTCGTGTCGGCGGACGGTGTCAGCGGTGATGCGGAGGAGAATATTGGAGCGGTTGGAGTACAGGGGATCTGGCACGGTAAGAAAGATGCGCGAGGCGTAGTCGAGGGTGCGGCCTGAGGAGATGTATTCGCGCGTGTCGACTGCGGAAAAGGCGAGCAGGTCCGACACCTGGCAGCCTACGGGGTCGATCACAGTGAGCGACTGGCCAGCGCGCAGGTTGAAGGCTGTCCCAGTTCTGGGTGCGATTTCGTGCTCGATGCCTGCCGGTGGATAGAATGCGTGCATGCTTGTTCCGCCGTGGCTTCGAATGAAAGGCGGAATCGGGTCCTCCTACTTAGCACGTCCGAGCGATGGTTTAAAGCCTTGCAACTGCTTAGATAGCTTGGAAATGCTGCCAGTTGGACGAGCTCGCAAGCCGTGAGTCCGAAAAAATGGGATCGAGTTGGAGTTGAGTCAAGTTGGAGTCGAGCACAGATGGTCACGCCCCGGGCCGGCTTTGCTCTTTCTTCATCAAGTTGACGACCACTTTCTCTTTCCTGCCCGGTCGGTGGTCGCTACAATACTCAGGCGGCGGCGACCCCCGCCCGTTTGACGCTCCGAATCATTCGACAGGCAGAGTCAAGCTAAAGCAAGAAGGGAATGAAAAAGTGTTACGAAACGGTACTACATGGTCCACTGGCATGGATCTGTAACTTAATCCCACAACAAGTGTCGGTTCGAATTGAACTAGCACTACCTGCAGCAATACTGAACACCCTGCAGGCTGGTGCCGTCCATAACTACGCCGGATGCCAGTGAATCTGAGCTCGCGCTGTATCAGTGCGTGATACGCGAGCGGCGGTCGAAGAGCTGTTCCAATGGTGGGTGTTGTGCAGAATGGTGATCTTTTTGTGTTGTCGATCCAGATGCTACGTTTGTGAAATTCTTCAACGCGACTACGGGCAACTCTCCAGTCGCCCGTGAAAACTTCTCCGTCGAAAACAACGTCTTCTGCGCGCAGGTCCGCTTCCAACCAATTTGAAGCCCGAACCTTCTAATAGTTCTTCCACTGTGAGGTCAAACTGTCGTGAAATTCTTGATGGCTTTCCTGACGAAATTCATGATGGTTTGTTTAGAATTTCATAATGATTCATCAGTTATTCCTGTTGTATCGTCGTGAATGTACGTCGTGAAATTCAAACAGGTTATAGGTACATTCCTGATGTTTTTTTCACGACGGTTCATTACGGTTTTTCAGATGTTTGATCATGAATCACCTGTTGATCAACTGTGCCAATTCCGTATTGCTGCCCTTGGGAAAACCTCATACAAAACATCGTGGATCCAACCAAAAACACAACGAATTTCATAGCAAAGGTACATATAATCTGCATAGACTACAGCTGATGCTCGTCGTCCGCTTCACCGTCGCTCGCGGGACTCGATCGGGCCATCAGGTTGGCCCCGGCATCAGGCTCATCGGAAACATGGACGCGTCGCGAGCTGTCGGTCGTACCTGATAGCTCAGCAAAGCAGAAGAACCGACACACGCACCAGAAAGCCCCAGGTCGGGCGTCAAATTCGGATGTGCAGAGAAAGAAGGTTTGCGCACCATGATGACTCCAAATCCCTGGACTCCCCCCACACGGTTGCTACGGCGATGCGAAGTATCTGTTGATTTTGTCAGTAAACGCACCAAGGACAGTCACACCGTGGTGCCATGTAAGGGGTGGATTGCTGGGTGCTGTGTCGTACGGACTCTGCAGGGCGACAGACTGTCGCCGTCGACAGCCGTGAGTTGCGGGAAGGCGTGCGACATTCAGCGAGATTCAATTCGGCAGTGATTCAAGACCTTGCCCTAGAGACACTTGAGAGTCGGCTATTGACGCCGGCGGTGACAACAACGTCGATGGGGTGGCAGCGACGAAGGGGTGGGGTTCAGATGGTGGTGGGAGGAGAGAGCAGGAGAGAAAGACAAGAAAGACATCGGATTCTTGTCGGATCCACTCGCTTGTTTGACTTGTGGAGTAATGACATCATCGTTTCGGCATTTTTCGTGACACAAGTTCACGACGAAACATATTGAATTTCGTGACGATGAACTTAGCCAAAAGATGCCACCCTACACGTCGGGAAAGGGATCATGAAATTCCAGATGGGTATCCTGTCGAACCATCATGAATCTGGAATTTCCGAGGTATTGTCATGAAATTCATGATGATTACTTCTCACAGTGATTCGCAGACCAGTCCGGTGACAGGAAGAATTGGACACCTGGTCGTAGCGGCGAATGGCCACCCGATCTCTGGGCCTTTATGCCCAACTCTACGGCAGGATTGCGCTCCGATTTGGTGTATTCTCCCGTGGCCAACCATCCCCATTACACACTGAGCAGCTGCCAGTCTGTGTGTTCACAGTGGTCTGGTTCGATCAGAGCATGCCCCGCAAACAGAATTGGAAAAAGCGGCTTTTTTTCGGGTCTCCTATACGATGGATCTTAGGTGCAGTCCTCTACGGCTAAACACGCTCTCGAGTGTGGTATGGATTGAAGTACGGGAAGTACGGAAGTAAAATAAAACAAACACTTGACTTACACGGTAGTGAAGAACGTGCATAAATTTTTGTCCTCTGAACGATTGGAAACCAACCCAGACGTAGAGTGCATAAGCTACGTAATTGCTGAGCTGTACTGGACGGCTTTACCGCTCGCTCCATCCCTTACGCCTTATTAGTGCAAGTTGTTCAATCCTACCATTCTGAACCACCGATCCAATTGTTCACGCCTTCCATTGATATTTAAAAGAGTCCTCATTGCCACCCATCAAATAGAAACCTAACGCACGGACTATCGCTCGGTTCTTTGCACAACTAAGAACATCTTCGGCAAAAAGACTTCCGCGACAGACGATTGACAGGTCGAACTGTGGGAATATCACACTTCCGAAGAGGTAAGCCGGAACACGTAAACCGTCCGCGAACCAACGTGCGGCGAAAAATATGTGCCGCCTCAGATAAGAGCACATACGTGAACTGCCCATGAACTGACGGAAAGGTGTCGAAGTCCTGACTCGTACAGCTAAGAAATGAGATGCGAGCATTACTATCGGTCGGAAAACAGCGAGATTATTAGAATTTAGAGAGGGATTGAAATATTCAGACATCTTAAGCTTTCTGGCTCACTTTCCGCGGTAAAACTCAAACAATACGGGCCGGGAAATTGAACAATCATTTGGGAATACGGAAGAGCTTCCGGGCTGTACTCAATGTTGATGACCTTCTCTCCCCTGGGAGATCGCTATAAAAGCTCGCTGAAGGATGTATAGCTGGATCCAACATACTACCATGTCTGCCCAACAACAAGCCATAATCGTCCAGTCTCCCAAGGCGCCATTCGTGCTCGGTTCCGATGACATTCCGGTCCCCGCCAAGGGCGAAGTGCTCCTCAAAATTATGACGGTGGCCCTGAATCCCGCAAACTGGATCCAGCGCGAGTTGAATATTTTGATTGACGTCTATCCAGCCGTTCTCGGTAATGATATGGCCGGCGTGATAGAACAAGTGGGCGAAGGCGTAGAAGGTTGGAAGAAGGGGGACAAAGTGTAGGCGTGCCCAGTACCTTCCTGGGAGATGTTAATCGACGTTTAGATTCGGGAAAGCTATGAAGGGCGGATTCCGGCAATATACTGCAGTCGCTGCAAACGACCTCATGGCCGTACGTGTTTATTCAGATCAACCATTTGGAAAGTCTAACAGCTATCCAGATCCCAGAGAGCATGAGCTTCGACGAAGTGGCGACTGTTCCTGTCGCATTCACGACGGCCTGCGCAGGCCTGTTTGCTGGCCTTGGGCTGGGACTTAACCCGACTTTTTCGTGGGACAAATCGCACGAAGGTGAATCCGCACTTGTAATCGGTGGCGCGACGTCGCTGGGACAATTCGGTGAGCCAATCTCTTTGCCATAATCCATCTGTGTTGCTCACCAGTAGCAGCCATCCAGCTCCTCAAATTCTTGGGGTTCACGCGCATCATCGTATACGCCTCAAGGACGCACTTCGGTTACCTCAAGGAACTCGGCGCGACGGAGTTTGTGGATCGCGCCGAAGTAACCGTTGACTCCTTGGCTATTTACGGCGTCCTGACGCCTCCCGTGAATGTGGTGTACCACGCTGTAGACCCTTCGGCACTAAACGCTGCGTATGACTGTGTAGCGGAGGGCGGTGGCCTGGTGACGGCCCAGCCCCAGGCGCCGTTAGATCGTGACACCGCGGTCAAGAAAGTGAAGTTCTCCCGCATGATGCCATCGGAGGAGGGCTTCAAGCAGCTGCATATCTTCGAGAAACTCATCAGGGAAAACCTGCCGAAGATGCTGGAAAAGAAAGTCATCCTTGTGTGTACATTTGACTTGGTCGATCTGATGCTTGCTAAAATTTTCTCCAGCCCAATCGGTATGAAGTGCTCGCCAATGGCGTTACTGGAATCTTGGGAGGGTTGGATAGGTTGCAGCATGGGAGCGTCAGCGGCGTTAAACTTGTCGCCCACCCGCAGGACCCTGCTGCCTAGTCATCTATCTCGTTTCAGACTAAGTAGAGCCGCCTGATATATTCGGACACGATGTACCTCCTGCTTAATGCGAGCCACGGATAGCGGAATCGTGAGAGTGAGGGGCGAGATTGAACCGTGAGAAGATCACTCGAACAAATGATGGGATCTCTTCTTCAGCAGGTTGGCTCGATTTCGACCAGCAAACTGAGTTGGAAGCTATACCTGCAGCAGGTGCTATGCAGGATTTGATCTCCAGATGATATGCCAGAAGCAGCTGAGCATATATTCTTTGGAGTTGCAGTTCATGCCATCTGATGGCATTATTCACTATCCCACGGTTCAAACGAAGTTGAAAGCAAGTTGAAAGCGTATTCCGCGATCTGCGCCTAAGTTATGCTCGAACTCTAAGTTGTGCTTTGGTACAGACTGGCAGCCGGGTCCTATCGTCTTGACTCCACGGAATCGCTGGACCTGCTATGACAATCACTTAGGCTTTTTTGTCCTTAACGTTCGGTTGTCGCCCCTATGCCAGTGGGGCCCTTCCGAGAATTTACAACGGAGTCGGTGTGGGCAGTACACGTCAAACATCTATGACCGTAGATATTTTTTTTCAACCACTGCCAGTGTTAGTACGTATATCGTCCTATCTAAATTCCGCAAGAGCTCTGGCGCAGTAGAACTAATGCACATGGACATCACATCTGCTCATACCTTCAAACCATCCTCATTGCGAGTCTGACTCTCCGCATCGCAGTCTACCTCCATGGTATGGGTGATGTTCACCGTAATACGACGCAAACGCGTGCTCCCGATTGTCTCGTGATGGTTTGCGCTGCCAGGCTCACCCGCGTCAGGTTGAGAGCACAAAGTTATCCGTATGGTCATGACGTTGAAAGTAATGCCCTAGCAGGCCGATTCAGCTCGGAGTATGGAAGGAGATGAAATTCAGGCACGAACGATGATAGGTGTGACTGCCTCCAGCACGATGAACTGTGCATTGCTGTCGCAAACATACAGGATAAGCAGGACTATTTCTGCCGCCAGATAAAGCGCCGCAGATTCGACTAGAATCCGTAGCATTGGCATAAAATTGGTTTGGCCAATGCGGTACGACGAAGACCGGATGTTGGTAGCAGCTATGCGCCAGGCCATGAGGCTAGTGGTGATAACGTTCTGGGCGACAGCAAGAGAAAAGAACGTTTTGACCACTGCGTCTTGAGGGGAACCGCCAATCACCATCATACCTGGTTGAATTTTTCCAAGGAGCACGCAGGTCATGTATCCGGACACTGAAGTAACAAATTGTATGGATGTGTGAGGCTCACGGCAAATGGAGCCGCACCAGTACTGCCAAAAACCATGAGGAGGGGTGCACAAATCACGAAGAAGTTGCGGTTCCACAGCACCCAGCAACGATAAACCTAGATAAAGCTTGAAGGTGAGACAAGTAGAGGGGATCGGAATCATTAGACCAACTGCGACGGAATCACCGACTATGCTTTGCGTAGTGTAGATCACGTTTTTAAGGACACTGTCCCATTGCGAAATAATCGCGAGATAACCAACAGGACCGCCAGCCAGCGAGCTATGGTCCGCATAGCCGCGCATCATTTGCGTAAAGTTGATGACTATGTAGATCTCGGAATCGGTAAACAATGGGTGGAATATCATGAAGACTCACCGACGTGTGCTGTGGCTAAAAGGAAAGTTACAATCCCGACTACGAACATCGCCTGAAAAACTTCAGACAAGAGTTTTCTGTACAGCAAAATCGCGTACCCGGCTATGAGCCGTTTGTCGGTTCGAGCTCCCCACATTGACGATCAGGGACGTTGCAAATATGCAAACGAAGAAGCCTGCGAAAGAACAGAATGAACAACGCACTGGGTACTTACTGGGACTGCGAACCATATAGTACGCCCTGAGTCGTCATTGAGTGTCAACATAGCGGGACGACGATGATATTGGCCGCTCACCTCGAGCCAAAAAGAAACGAGGAAGGAGGTGATGAGGGGAAAGGACTCAGCCATTGGTTGGGGTGGGGACTGGTCTCGCTTAGTTGATTTTATGTCCGGGGTGCCATAACGTTCCCGTATAATAGTCGACAGAAGTTGCCAGCTTGTTGCCAACCGGAAACCGACGGTGCTGTAGGGTCGGCGAGGACTCGGAGGGTCCCAATCCAGATCAGACTTGAAGTCCTGTGCTTTTCAAACAGTCCAAGACGTGGCACCCACTTTCTTTTAAAGGTCCATAGCACCACGCCTCGAGCACTTACAGGCACCTACTCGCCGGCTTTATCTGCCACTTAAGAGGCTAATAAGCGAGCGGGTTTCATTTCCGAGGTAATACGGTCAGAGACGGTCAGGGTGCCGTAGATGGAAGCGCTCGCTCTTGAATTGGATCGGGCGCAGGAGAGCCGGAGGCACGATAGAGCAGGGTGTCAACGTGTTCTGCCGATACGTGAATGAGCATGGAGTGGTTCAACTTTGGGCGAGTCACATCGCTGTCACAGTCACGATCGGCAATAGGCCAGCCCAAGGATTTTAATCGGTTTTTTTGCCAAAGAAACCAACTACTTAGTCGTGGATAAAATACACCCCTCACCGGTCCTTCTTCGTCTCGCCGGCCGCATCTATGTCCTGCGCAAGCACCTGTCCATACTCGTTCACGCGCTTCGGGTCGATGCGGTATATCCACCGCTGGCAGTGCACGCCGTCAGCAGAAAGCTCAGCGCCAAAAATGAGAAGACGCACCTGGTACAGGAAGATGAGGAACACGACGTCGTCGCGGAAACACGCGAGCCGGTGCAGGAACGGCATCTTGATGCAGAATCTGTGTACGAGCGTCAGCGGGGTGAGAGGTCGTGTCTTAGCGAAGGACACACGCGAAGAAGTCGTCCACGACGGTGGAGAGCGTCTTGTAGATCATAGCCTTCATCGGCATGTGCGCAACGCTCTGTCGTCGGTGAGTCGGGCGGTCATAACCAGCGGAGAGAGATATACCTTGAGCTTGTAGTTGATGATCAACTGCGGGACCAGTTGGGCCTGCGACGCAGTCAGACTTGAGCCACAGCGAGGAGTGCGGACTCACGAAGCCGAACATGTACACAAACGACGTGAGCGTCGAGATGACGAAGCTGTACCACCCGCGGTGCGTCTCGTACATCAAGGAATACACGGTGTAGCCCGCGAGCAGCGGGATGGCGACGTAGGACACGTATCGGAACGCGAGTTTGTCGTACCTGCGTCCGTTAGTTTACGCCGCATGGATCTGGAAAAGCCGCGTACTCTTGCGTTTTCTTCTCGTCCTCGCTCAAGACGTGTTTATCTTTGATGTCGAGCTTGTACGGCAGGGTCGACCCCTCCGGAGCACGAATCAGGCTGATGTCGACGGCCTTGGTTATCTTGAAGAATCGAGAGTCAGCACGGCGGATGGCAAAGGTGCTGTGTCTGGCACCTTCCACGCTTCGATCAGCACCCCGGTCCCCGAGCCAAACAGAATCATCCAGCTGGTGTTCTCGTTGTTGTCGATGAGGTACAGCAGGATGATGAACTGCACGATGACGTTCGTGACGATCTGTCCCCAAGCCGTAAGCAAGTGTTTCTCCAACCGAAGAATAAACGCACCGTGCGCACAGACACGCCCACCATCTCCTTCTTCTGTCTCCAATGCGACACGTCCGACTTGAACGCAAGCATCTCGAACCTGAGCCAAATTCCAGTCTTACCGCAGACAGAGAGCGGCGGAAAAACTCACAGGACATGAAGCAGACTGACAAGCGCCGTGAGCCCGAGGAAATACGGGTTGGTCTCCAGCAGCATGCGCTTCACCTCGTCCAGCTCCGCACCGGCGCCGCTGCCCTGCTTCGTCGCCGCGTCTTTGAAGCCTTGCGTCATCGAGGCAAAGATCTGGAACTTCATGAACGACATGGGCTGGAACACGATCTGCAGCGGGAGCGTCGGCGTCGTCGAGTTCAGCTCGACGTAGTGCGAGCGGAGGTGCCAGAACTCGTTCGGGAATATGATGGGCTTGTAGAACCCTTTCGTTCCCGACTCATCGCGCGCATTTGGGATGAGATGGACGTCTAGTACGGCGGTCAGAAGATATATTGCGGAAACGTTGGCTCACGCACGTTCTATAATCGGCGGGGGGAGGGTGGAGTAGGGGAGTACGCCCGCATCCGACACGAGCGCCAGGGTCAAGTTCTGCGCGGAAGGTCGGCTTGTAGGTCAGATAAACATCTCCAGGCACTCACACTGTGCCAGTGCGCCACGACTACGTCTGGCTGCTCGTCCTGGGAAACAAATTGAGCATCGCAGCTTGTTTCTATGTCTGACACACCTCTTCCGGCTCTTCCGTTGCATTCGAGTGCAGCAGATTCTTCACTTTCCGTACTTTCACCTTCGGGAGGTGCGGTGTCAGAACTGCCATATTGTAAGTTTTTGGCACGCAGAAAAATAGATCAGGCCCACGTTTGCGGACGTGGTGAACATCCTCCGGATTGAAAGCAGGGTCTTGCGGATCTGGGTTGGCTCCATTCTTTGTGAGGAAGATATCCGCCCACAAAGAGCCGTTGTTCAATACGCTCTGTCCGCGGAATAAATTATGATGGATAAAAGGAGCACTAAAGCAACGTACCGGCGGGAATTTAATGTCATATTCTACCACTCTTGTTTCACTCCAGTCTCCAAAGGTCAAATTGGACCACACAAAGTTGGGCAGGCCCTCATCCTGGTCTTTTCGGTAGACAGATGTCCATTTTGCGGAGAATACATCGCCGATGGGTGACGTCGAGAGGTGAACGTGCATGTCGAGCGGCTGCTCAAGAGACCATGCCAAGAGGGCTTGTACCGGGGGCACAGTTCGCGGATCCACAAGCACCGGGGGGCTACCAGGAGGACCAGACGCGGGCGAAACCACTTGGCCGATGGGTGGGGGCTTATTAAACAAAAATTTGGACGCTACACGCAACTGGTGTGGTCAATATCAGCTATACAAAGGCACAAATGGTGCGCACCCAGCTGTGAGACGGTCCATATTATAAAAGCTTGCTAGAAAAACCGTTAGACCTCGAAAATCAGTCGGTGGTGCTCTCATGCTCACCTGGGCAACCCCAAATAGTTTCCGGAGCGTCGATTGTTCTCCCTGCGCCGGGGCTTGGGCTGCAGGAGCAGCAGCTGGCGCGGACATGGTGGTCAATGCCGAACGTGCTTGTGGGCGGAAGGTGACGCCCCCCGAGATCAACAAACGCCAATAACCCAACTTCAACCTTGCCACAACACTCGTTAGTGACTCACTACTACTTACCCTGTTGAACGAGAAACCGCGCCCAGCGAAGATCTCTGTTGTGGAACCTCTGTCTTCCAAACTCTTTCAAATCTGTTCTTTGGGTCCTTCGATCTATAATTCTAAACTTCACTGGCAACTTGTTCCTTGACATTCTGAGTCTTCCAGTTGCTCGCCGTCTAGTGGCACTAACCTCTGTTAAAAACCCTGGACTGGGCAGACCTAACGGCAGCTCTTCTGTATATTTGACTCTCTAAGTCGTCGTCATCCGAACAGCAGGACCAATTTGTTTCTCCCCCGGTGTATCTCAAGCACCAGGTCTTTTCCTGCTCAATTGTAACATTGTCTACTCGGTGAGGCAGACAGCTTTGGTTTGTATACCTGGTCATAATCCTCTGCTGCCACCCCATTTATAATTGAGGTTACCGGATTCCGATTTACCTGCTTCGTGGAACTGACACACACAAGTCCCTGCTGCAATGTCCATATACGCCATCCTGGCTTTTCCGCCAGGGAATCATATCCTCCTGTCTCTGACAACACAATCTCTGTGCTAGGAAGCACTCATGCATGGCTAGGCAGAGTCGACGTCGCAGCTTGACCGTGACGAGCTCAGTCTTATCTGAGCCTGAGACAGAATGTCGGGTTGCTACCGATATCCGCAACCTGTCCAATCGAATGCTGCTTTCATTCGCGTATGAAATGTGGAAATATTTAAAAGACTTTATTGGAGGAAGTGGCTTCATGCCTTGAAATGTTTGAGTAAAAACCTCGTGAACTACGCCGGTCGGCGAACTGCTGGATTATTATTCTCAACAGCCACCTTGTAGCAAGGACAGGGTGTGTTTCATGGGCTCGGTAATTCACTAGACGTCCACTGGCTTTCCTGCTCTATCTTCAACCCACTTGAGCAAGTGCCGTCATGAAAAGGGGGACACTCACCGTACACCGACGGCCGCGTCGGTCTGCTACTCGAGATCGCTTATTTTTATCTCGACCATTTGGCCCGGCCATTCCGTTCCTCTGTTGGCCTGATTCTTGGGCGGTATCGGGACGACAAACTCCCTCGCGCGAACGAACCCCTGACTTTCGTAGTACTTTACCAAGCCATCCTTCCCGGCCGGCCCCCTCCAGCAATCCAGACGCAGCCAATCCACCTTCTCCTCCGCCGCATGCTTCTTGGCGAAGCGCAGCATAGACTCCCCGACGCCCTTGCCCGCAAACTTCCGGTGCACCACCAGCGTCTTCAGATACATCTCTTTCCCGGGCTTGTCCTCCGTTTCGGAGAAGGGCAAATACTCGGGGCGAAAGGGGTTAACGTCGACGTACCCTGCGGGCTCGCCGTCGAACTCTGCGATCCACCGCCGCGCGCCTCGTGCGTCTTCATCGGGGATTTGAGCGCGCTTTTGCTCCTTGACGTCGTCGCCCCAGGGCTCTGCGCCCCATTGCCCCTCGTTGCCTTTCGATGCTAGCCATGCGACACAAGAGTTGATAGCGCTGAAGAGGAATTCAAAGTCGGAGAGTTCGGCCTTGCGAATGGCGATCGACATCAGGATTTTGGCGTTGTATCCCGCGTCGACTCTCACTTTTATACAGCTGGCTGCGAGATTATTGTCGCTGACCGCAGAAGAGCAGCGCAGGCCGCAGCCCGCTGAATCTCTGGATAAATATGCATGTGATAATCTCGCGCAGTTGGCGCGCTTTGCCGACGCGGGGCAAGACGCGGGTAACAATTTCAAACTTGCAACTCATGTCGAAACAAGAGTGAAGCTTGAAGTGGCCCGTCTAGAATATTAATCCGTGTTACAGGGAATCATATACAAAATTCAATATAGATGAAGACGGAGGCCTTGATTTGCCAGAGGCTGCAAATTTTCCCGCAACTCTGGACTGATACTGTTCTCTACTCCCGTAAATCGGCGTGTCAGGGTCACCGATTTCAAAGAAATAAAGCGAGTGGCGGGGGCTGCGTCAAGATGCCGCTCAGAGCGCCAGCGAGATTTTACCATTGCTTCCAAGGCGGCATCGGAGGGACCATCTCCAATGATCCCCATGGACTCGAGCTTCAGCTTCACCAGATGCGGAGCCAGAATCTGGGCGTCATTGTCATCGAGTTGGAGTGCGCGGACGAAGGTGTCGTCAATGTAGCAGCCTCCAAGAGCGAGTTCAGTGATGGCGGGTGAGTGTCGGAGCAGTGGAATCAAATGGTCTGCGTCAATTGGGCAACAAGACAATTTTATATCGATCTTCTCGATGTTGGGCGAGCGGTCCTGAAATCCAGAGAATTTCCCGACATCCCAGATCGGATCGTCGGGGTGATCTTCGATTGCGAGCTCGAGGATTTTTAGAGCTGGAAGTGCGAGACGGTCGAGGAATTGTGTGATTCCGAATATCGGTGCACCTTCATCGCACGTGTCTAGTACCAGTTTTTCCAAGAAGGGGAGCACGGCGATCGTCGTCGGCAAATCTCCATCCCACCCACGTGCATAATAGATTGTTATGGACAGCGCATTGACGCACTGGACAACGATTTTGCTACACTCGTTCAGGGCAAGGCCGTCCCCAAGGGAAAGATAGGTAAGTTGCGTCCAGGGAAAGCGAAGGAGGGGGAGCACGTCTCCTTGTCGGCCGTCCTTTCGGAAGATGGAGATTCTGACTTTGCGGAGAAGAGGAGCGGAAAAAACAATTTCCCACGGCGGGATCTCGAGATTTCGGGTTTCAATGGTGAATCGTTCCAGCCGCTCAAGAGATCCTGATGAGGGGAGGTCGCAAAGTGGAAGGAGGTGGGGTATATCCCAAACGATGGTCCTCCATCGCCGAACGGTAGAAAAAAGGGCTCCGAGAACTTCTGTACTGGGAAAGGCACCGTCGACGTTCGCTGCTTTCGGCGGGAAGTAGATTGTGATGGGCAGTGGATGTGATCTCTCGAGCCAGGCTGTTGTCTGTTCCAAATCATCCAAAGCAAAATCTGGGTCCTGGGTGGCTGAGAGCCTGAACCCATCAGCCCACAAGCACGGTGTGCCGTGCGCTATCCGTCTCCAATGACGGCAGACTTGAGATACTGTGAGGGCTCCTTCGATGATCGAGTCACTGTTATCTTCGTCTTCCTCCGATATTGCTTCAGGAGGAACGACAAGGCGAAAGATATGTGCCAGCAGTTCTGTGGGGAGATTCCCAACGGGAGATATCATGAGCTGTAGGACAGCCATCTCGCTGATTTCTGCTTCCCGCAAACGCGACAAGTCGTAAATTTGGGTCGCGAGAGTTGATATTTTGGTTCTTTTTGCTTCGATAAGACCCTGGATGTGGGTTTTGTCGTACATTCCGGCCATCTAAGGTCGTGATTTCAGCAGGGTCGAGCAGGTGAGTACCCTTGGAATTCGCTCGGAAATTTCGGAAATGGTGGAAGGAGGTTGAAAGGAGTCGGATCAATACCCTGAATTTGCACCTGTTAGGGACGCAGGAAAGAAATGACGTTACGGTTTTTGCCTCCTGCAACCAACATGGCCTCACGGACGGGCAGCATTCTTACCATTGCGGGGATCTCTCTCTGTGGAATCGTTGCCTATGCCGTTTACTTTGACTATAAACGACGAAACGACGCCGACTTCCGAAAGAAACTACGCATGTTCTTTATACTTTTCCTCCGGGTGTTTCTCAGCCTTTTATCCAGGCAAAGAAAAGAAACGCGTCGATAAGTCGCTGGCCCAGTCGAGAGAAGCTTTGGCGGCTTCGAGTGAAGTCTCGGACGAGGAGTTGCGCGAGGCTTTGAAGCAAATGAAATCCGAGCCTCGACCTACAAGCCAGGAGGCAAGGGAACACTACTTCATGTCCCAGGTCGCGATGGGCGAACAACTGTCTGCCAGAGGCGCGTCCCAGTCTTTCCGCATCAACACCACCGTCTGACTTGTTTCCAGGCGAGGCATTCAATGTCCCTGCTGCTTTGTCCTTCTACCGGGCACTCGCTGTGTATCCATCACCCCCCGAGCTTTTGACCATCTATCAAAAGACCGTCTCGGAAGACATTGTTAAGGTTTGCGGTGTGTTTGAGTTTTTTTGGATTGTGCGCTTAAAATTTGCCAAGATGGTTATGAGACTACTGGAACTCGACGTGAGTCCTTCCCCCGCAGAAGATCTGGGCATCGACGACGTCGGCGATGTGAGTCCGACGAGGGGCCCCCCGTCGGAGACCTCGTCGCAGGAATGGGACAAGGTCACTGATCCGGGATCCCAAACCCCTGCTTCCTCATAATAGACATTGAGGCGAAAAGCGACGTCATGTAGCCACCATATACTTCCAATTCCCCGTCCTATGTCTCTACTGGCAAGAGCTGTTCTAATACATTTATTTTTTGCGCATCCAAATAGCTTGCAGCAAAGATCGGAGGTACGCCTGGTCCAAAAATTCAGACCGACCATCAAGCACTGAGACGATGGTATTAGCTTATTACGAAGTCTTCCCTCCGAAATCGACGAACGTCTCCCTTCAACCTCGTCCTGAGAATTCGGATACATCGGGCCCTGAAAAAGTGCTGGTTCTGACCAAGGACGTCGCAGCTGGTGAGGTCATTTACAAGGCAGGTTCCAGTTCGTGTCTTTTCCGAGTCGACTAGAACACGAATACGACAGGAACACCCGATGCTCACATGCTTGGACTACGATCTGGAGCTCGCCGGGACGTACTGCACACATTGTCTGCGGCAGATCCAACCGTCGTTGGGATCCATCCCTCTCCTTTCCTCCACCGGCACGAGATCCATGTTCTGCTCGAAACCGTGCCAAGTTGCCTCAAAAACGCAGTGGCATTCTCTCTTGTTCACGCTCGACCCGCCTCTCCCCGCGGTACTGGAAATTTCCCAGCTTGCGCCCACGTCGGCAGCACTGGAAGCGCGCCGAGCGGCACAGGCTCAGCTTCTTGCGTACCTGAACAAGGAAAAGAGAGTCGGCGCCTTGCTCATGGCCAAATTCATCGCCAGACAGCTCACCGCCACGACCGTCAAAAACACCACGAATGCTGCGGGTGATTACACGAAGGCGGACGGCGGAGAGTATCAAATCGAGGACCACGTCGAACGCTGGACAACGGGAATCGTCAACCCGCCGCCGGAGGAGTACCCGCTCATCGTTGCTTTGCTGAGAGCGACCTTGCCCGGGCTGGAGGCCTTCATCGCAGAGGACGGGCAAAAATCACTCCTCGGCAAAATCGCTTTCAACTCCTTCGGCGTGTGCTTCAGCGGCGGCAGGGACAACCGGGTACGCTGACTCTCCGGAGAGACGTCGCATGAATGCTGACTCCATTTCGTTTAGCCCCCATCCACCGCCCGTCCGGAGGACGAGGAGCATACACGCACGCCCTATGGCACGGCGCGCCAGGTCGGGACGGCGCTCTACACCGTCTCCTCGTACCTTTCGCACTCCTGCGCACCCAACGCGCGCCCGTCCTTCTCCTCGGGAACATCCGAGCTCCACCTCATCGCCAGCAAAGACCTCAAAAAGGGCGACGAGCTCAGCATCGCGTACATCGATGTCGCGCAGCGCCCGGACGAGAGCGTAACGGAGTCGCGGTTGAGGAGGAGGAAAGAGCTGGCGCGCGGATGGCGCTTCGCGTGCGAGTGTTCGCGATGCCTCAAAGAGGCTCAAGAAAAGTAAAGCAAAGCTTGCTCGCTTGCCGTACATACACTATCTATCGCCTGTCATCTAATCCACTGCAAAATCTAATACACACCCACTCATTCGCCATTCACTCCCTCTTTGACCGATTCGGATTCAAAGCGACGACTGAGATTAGCACAGAAAGTAGAATGCAGCAAAAGCCGCGAATAGATAGCTTTTAGAAGGTGGGATGTAGGTACAGTACGCATTAGTATACACGTAAGTAGTTGGGGCGGAGAGGTAAGTAGCAGCGGATTTGGATATACAGCGGTGGATTGTACGAGACAAAATGGGATGGGGGATCGGGGGATGGGGTGAGATGATTGGAAAGCTACGTATGTATAATGAAGACACAGCTATTAGGAAGGGTAAAACGTACACATACGCGACAGCGTGAACCAAGTTGCGATTGGACTGGATCGATTATATAGGGAGAAAAAAATGAGATGAGAAGACCCTGTTGAGGGCTTGGGCAAGGTAGCGAGCGGACTTCACGACGCGAGACTGCGCCACATTCCCGAGTCAGGGAGCTCATCGCGCGCGCGGAGGATCTTGAACGCGCGCTGGCGGCCCCCGCGCAAGGTGCCGTCGGGCGCGCTGCCTGCCCTGTCATCGCGGGTCTCGTTCTGGCCCCCCTCGCCTTCGTCCTCTTCTTCAATTACAGAATTTGCGTCGGCGGCAAAGTCCAGGGCACCGGGGTCCACGCCCCGCTGCACGTCGCGTTCGGCGTACACCGCTCTGCGGACGGAGCTCGACGGGACGAATGCCGCAGGCTGGGGCTCGGGCTCCAACTCCTGCGGTGCAGGGGGCATTGTCTGTGGCCTGTACGACGCAAGGCTGAGTTTCTCGTGTGTTTTCACGAGTGGGCGGATGGCGATGGGCATGGAGCTAGGCATGCCTGCTTGGCTTGAGCCTGAAAAGGGAAGAACGATGAGCATTCGCGGAAAGCTCGCAACCGTACAATGGCGTGATTTACCATTCACATGCGATGTGGGCCGAGGCGCGAGCTGCCCGTCGTCGTCTTCTTCATCATCATCGTCCGCGTTCCTGTCGCGGCTAACGAGCGTCCGCCACTCAGCGCTGTCTTTCTTCCACCGGCCGCGATGGCTCGGGTTATTTGCAGCAACGAGCTTCAGGATCTCCTGGTCCCGAGAGTCGAGCTCCTCCTCCTCTTCTTCCTCTGCTTCCTCCTCCTCCTCTGCATCCTCACCGCTTTCCTCCTCCGCAACGGCGGGAGGAGAGGTACCACGACGGGGAGGGCGAATGTGGGACGGAGCAGGCAGCGACGCGGGTCGCAGAGTCGAAAACGACTGAGGCAGGCCTGTCGAGTCCGTCGACGGCTTGCGCTTCGACCTTTGCGACTGCGACGCGCGTTGCGCTGGTTGCTCAACGAACGTCATCACCACACCCTCACCCTCCGCCGGCGTGCTCCGCCCCTTGTCGTCCGCCTCCAGATCAAACATCATTTCTGGACAAAAAATGAGCACCGTATATTTGAGAAGAAAAAAAAATCACACACCCTCGCCAACATCCCGCGCCTGCCTTGCCTCCTCCTCCTTCTCCGCGTTGACCTCCCGCTTGATAGTCACAACCGCGGGCTGCGACTCGAAGGTAACCATCTTGCGCTTCCCCTTGTCTTTGCTTCTCACGCCGCCGGTTTCCTCCGCTTCCTGTGCGCGCGCGTTCTCATCGGCATGCCGGTCGACGCCGTTCTCATTGGCGGTCCCGTTATTCCCCTTGCCCTTCCCACTCCCGTTCCCGTTCAGATTACTCGGCCCGGCGCGCGGGGTGTCCGCGTGCGGTGGCGGCGCCACAGCCGCGCGCTCGCGCCGGCTCCTCGCCATGTCCGCCTCCAGATTCTGGAAGAACTGGTAGCTCGCGGCGGTGTTGATCGCCTCGTCGAGCTTCCGCCCAAACTGCAGCACCGACGCGCCTTCGTCGAATGTGCGCGGCGCCAGAGGAATTGCGCGCGGGGAGCCCGTAAGGGTGATCGAGCTGCCCGAGAGTGTGCGGCTGGAATTCGAGTGCACTGACGCGGGGCGTGGCGGAGGCGATGCTGGTTGTGGCTGCGGCGCGTGAAACCCCGAGGTACGGAGGGACGCGGAGAGGGACGATATTGCGGGTGCGCGCGTCTGGCGATTTGGCGTCACGGGCTGAGGGACAAAGTTGCGCTCGCGCACCACGGGGCTGGCTGCGAGCGTTGGGCTCGCGGGTGTGCCTGCGCCCGACACAGCGCGGGGAGCCGGAGACCGGGGCGACCGGGGCGATCGGGGCGAGGCCAGGGAATTGGAACCAGCGGATTCCATCTGCTCAGCGGACTCGAGGCCCTCGCGGAATCGACGCCACACAGTCTCGACTTGACGCCGAAGGTGTGCCTCAGTGCGGGCGAGTTCGGCGCTTTTCGCGCGAACGATCTCAGCAAGCTCGTGCTCGGCAGCCGCCCGTCGAGCTTCAGACTCGGTTTTTGCGACATCTGCCAGGTGGACAAAGACGGGGTGGCCAGGAGTGAATGGAGGGGGTAGGAATAACGGAGGCAGATGGGCCAGATAGGACGTCTGGGGTGCATCTTCAACAGGCGGCTGCGGGGACGCAGGGGGGGAAATTGGCATAGGAATAGCGAGAGAAAAGAGCGCAGAATATTGTGGCGATGCCTGTGTGCGCGCAATGGCATCTCCGGTCTAAAAAAACGCGGAAAATTGAGTACTTGAATACACAAAGACGAAAAATGGCCGGATCGCTTCCCAGATCGTAGTGGCTTGATTGACTCACCAAGCACTGTCGATGGACTTCAATCCAGCCAGATTTAGATTTGAGAATATCCTGCTCAACCCATTGCTCGGTGGGCATAACAGGACCGTCCCGGCCGTCTGTGTCAGGAGAGACAATCTGATGCACGCGATAGACCAGAACCTGGCATATAAGACAGGTCAAAGACGTGTAGCGCTCACGGCGATTCCGCGACGTCGATTCTCCACGCGTCCGAATTCGCAGAGTTACCTGCGGGTGGACCTGTGAAAAATGGAACAAGCAATGAGTACCTCGTCCTGAAAGCAATAAATGAGCCACAGACGACTGAGATGCCTTCATCGCCGACATAGACCTGGGCGAAGTCGGGTGTCGACACGGGGAGGTCGGGAAATGGTGCGCCATGGGGGACCGGTATTATACGGACATTGAGACAGCCACATGCATAGGCAGGGCTTTGGGTCCCGGACATGACGGCGGTGGCGCCAACGACGAGCAGTGAACGGACTCTAGTCAAACACGCAAATGTGACACGGAGTAACACGATGGAATCTCCGTTCCGCTAAATCCGGATATTCGTATGGATCGAGATGTACACACACAGGAAATACAGTTTAGAGTCTTTGGACGGGAAAGGGAACATCCTTCCACCATTCGTGGATTTGTTTTATTGAAATAAAATAAGATAGAAAATCTGAAAGTACATTGCCATTCCACCGAAGCTCACCGTACTACGGCAAGCTTCGTGGAGTGAGAATTGTAACTGTCGACGTCGGTTATCCAGAATGAGCTAGAGACAGCCAGGTGGAAGCCGTAGAGGCCACGAACCTCCCAGGTTATCTTATCTTCCCAAGCTCCGTAACTTGGTTTTTGGTTTGGCTCCGCACGAATGCACCGCGTGTTCGAGAGATGGGGACGGCAGAGTCATCAGAAGGTTACGGAGTCTTGAATATACATCGCTGACAGGTTTCTCCGCATGGAAGTGGATATATATGTGAATTTCTGTGGAATTGGCGCCTGAGACGAGACGAGCTTGTTCTACATCGGTGATGGAGAAAACTCAGAGAAGGAGTTCGACTCTGGAGTTCGGACCGGAGACTGGTTGACGAAGAAAGAGCGTGGAAGATAGAGATCTGGCCCTGGCCCAAAATAGATCCATCTACCCCGCAGCGTCGAATCTGAATGAATGAGGTGGCCGCTCGGGATTACGACCAAAAGCAGGAACTAACGCTGAGAGGCCGCGGTTCCAGCGGTTTCATATAGGACGGGAGGCAGGAGGCCGAGTTGCTGACTTGAATTTATCCAGCGAGGTAATTGAGTAGGGAAGGGGCGGAAGAAAAAGAGATATAGAACTGGGCTGGTGAGAAACGAGCCAATCCCATTCAAACGATTGACGAAAAAAATAAATACAAGAGAGCCATCGTTTGGGGGGAAGGGGGGGAGCTGGCGGCCGTTTGGTTTGAGTCTGCCGTTGAGTGAGGACAGCCAGGAAGAGCCCAGGTTCAAAGTTCCGTCCAGCAACCAGCAAAGAGATCGAGAGAGTATACAAGGCCCCTCCCATGCCAGTCTTCTCCCTAGCGGCGTCACAACTTGAATATGAGCAGCTGAGCAAGTTCTGAATCGTGCTTGGTTCGTGCGACAAGAAATGGAGTTGGAAAACCCTGTAAGCCTTCATGGATCCGTATCACCCGCTCAGAATAAAGAAACAAGTGTTGAGCAGTCCACCGTGTCCAGTCGTTCTTGTTCAAGGCAAAGTCAAGGCAAAGTCAAGGTCGATTTGGGCTTATTGTGGCGTGTCGATCTCGGAAGACATAAGCGTGCAAATTCCAAGTTTCCTTCCGCCTCCATCCCAATTGCTCCAGCGTTGAGGGTCGGACCCCGACGCCCTCAGCCCTGAGTTTCCCATGGCCAGAACACACGATAAAACGCATATACAAGCTCTCATAGAGACGAAAAGAACCAAAATCTCGACTCTCGCGACCCAAATTCACGATTTGACGCGTTTGCGGGAAGCAGAGATCAGCGAGCTCGCCGTTCTAGAGTTCATGTTATCTCCCACGGGGAAATTGCCCATAGAACTACTGGCACATATTTTCCTCTTTGTCATTCCTCCTGAAGCAATATCGGTCGACGGCGACAACGTCGACGATATAATTGAAGGAGCCCTCACAGTCTCGCAGGTCTGCCGCCATTGGAGGAGGATAGCGCACGGTACACCCCTCTTGTGGGTTGAAGGGTTCAGGCTCTCAGCCAGCCAGAATACAGATCTTGCTTTGGAACAGACAGCGGCGTGGTTAGAGAGATCACATCCACTGCCAATCACAATCTTCTTCCGGGACGTAGCGAATGAGGACGCCGACTTCGCAGCAACAGGAGTCCCCGGAGCCCTTTTCTCCACCGCAGCTCGATGGAGAAGCATTGTTTGGACTATTCCTTCCCTCATTCCTCTTTGCGACCTCCCATCATCGAGATCACTTGAGCGGCTGGAACAATTCACGATTGAAACCCGATTTCTCAAGATGCCTCCGCGGGAAATAGTTTTGTCCGCCCCTCTTCTCCGCAGAGTCACAATCTCTGTCGACCGAGAGGGCGGCCGACAAGGAAATTTACTCGCCCTCCTCCGCCTGCCCTGGAGGCAACTCACTCATATCTTCCTTGGGAATGATTTTACCCTCAACGAGTGTGGTGCGATCGTAGCCCAATGCATCAATGCGCTCTCAATAACAATCTATGCATGCCTCGGGTGGGGTGGAGTTCTGCCGACGACGACAATCGCCGTGCTCCCCTTCTTGGAAGAACTGGAAATATATGTGTGCGATTATGAAGAAGAACCGATATCCGGAATCGCCCACTTTCTTGGTCGTCTCGCCCTTCCTGCTCTGAAAATCCTCGACCTCAACATCGAAGATCAGCCCGAGGAGACGATCTGGGATGTCAGAAAATTCTCTGACTTCCAAGACCGCTCGCCCAGCATCGAAAAGATCGAGCTCAAGTTGTTGCGTAGCCCGATTAACGCGGACCATCTAATTCCACTTCTCCGACACTCACCCGTCCTTACCGAACTCATCCTCGGCGACTGCCACATCGACGACACCTTCATCCGCGAACTGTGTGTCAATGAAAATGACCACCAGGTCCTAGCTCCGCGTCTGGCGAAGCTGCACTTGAGTTCCATCGGTGATGGGCCTTCCGATGACGCCTTGGAAGCCATGGTCAGGTCTCGCTGGCATCCCGGGCCTGAGAGGCTTTCATCCTCACATGATGTTGCCCCTGGCGTCCATTTGACTTGCGTTCAAGATGTGTCTCTGTCGCGTAGATATAACAGAGATGGAACGAACAGCATCAGTCACGAGTTGCGGGAAAGCCTGGGGCCTCTTCGAGAACAAGGCCTTTATCTCTCTCTACGCTGAATTATCCAACGAGAGGAAGTTAAGCCTGCCTGAAGTGTCCTTCTTACAGACTCCTGTACGTCGATAAGCTTCTTTACGCAGAAGGAATTTTTCCTGACTGCCTTTCCGAAGTACCTTCGGTGTAGGTTAGTACAGGTGTACTTACCTGTATCAGGGATTTCGTCTTCCCTGTATTGGAGCGGGCATTTGAGTCTTGACGGAAAATCTATCTCGCCTTTTTTCGCCACGCGGCAACGCGAGCTGAAATACACTATGAAAAGCGCTACGCCTCAGAAACTTCATCGGACACCGTTTTATTGACACTATTACGATCGCATTATTGTAGTGCAAGGTTGGTGCCAAGTTGGTGTGTAGATTTGAAGGTGTGTTGTGGCGTGTTGAAGTCGGAAGCCCCAGCGCTTTCGACGTACCAGCTCGCAAATTGAAGTTCACTCTCCGTTCCATCTGCCTCCGTCTCCACATTAAGCCCCGACACCCCCATGGCCAGAACATGCGATAAGGCACATATACACGTCCTCATCGAGGCGAAAAGAACCAAAATCTCGACTCTTGAGTCTCAAATTGGGGACTTGACGCGTTTGCGAGAGGCAGCAATGAGCGAGTTGGCTGTTTTGCAGCTCATGATATCCCCCATTGGAAAGCTTCCCACTGAACTGCTCGCCGAGGTTTTCCACCTCGTCGTCCCACCGGAACAATTTTCGACGGCCAACCATGACAACACGGACAAAATAGTCCATGCAGCCCTCAAAGTCTCGCAGGTTTGCTGTTATTGGAGGCGGATAGCCCATAGCACACCCCAGCTGTGGGTCGATGGGTTCAGGGTCTCGACGAGCCGGAAACCAGACCTCGATTTGGAACAGACGACGGCTTGGCTGGAAAGGTCCCACCCACTGCCTATCACAGCCTACTTCCACGCTATAGACGGTCCAGAATCTAGTCGTAGGACTGAGATTCTTGACCTCCTTCTCTCCGCCGTACGCCGATGGCGGTTTATCACTTGGAACCTACCCTATCTCCTTCCTCTTTGCGAGCTTCCCCCCGGATCTCTTGAACGACTGGAACGACTTACTATCGAAAGCGAAACTTTCGAGATCCTTCCTCGAGGGCTCGAGCTATCTGCCCCCCTTCTCCGCGAGGTCGTCATAGCCCTCGAATACCATGCCACCATTGGCCCCCTCCGCCTTCCATGGAGTCAACTAACACAAATTGGCATTGGAACCGCCATTTTTCTCGATGACTGCATACCCATCTTAGTGCAATGTGTCAATGCACGGTGGATAAGACTTTTTGCGTTCGGGTGGGACTTGTCCGGGGCGCATAACCCGACTCCCGTCGTGCTCCCATTCTTGAGCTCGCTGGAAGTGCACGTGGGCGAACAAGATGAAGATGATAGGCGCCCAGGCGGAATCACGCATTTTTTCGCCTATCTCGCCCTTCCTGCTCTCAAATATTTCAGTCTCTCAATCGGAAGCGAAATGGAAGATATAGTGTGGGATGCCAAAGAATTCTCCGAATTCCAGGACCGGGCGCCTGCTATCGAAAAACTGGTGCTCAAGTTGAACCGCTGTCGGATTGGCGCAAGCAATCTGGGTATACTGCTTCGACACTCACCTGCCATCACCACATTCGTTCTTAATGGTTCCCCGATCGACAACGTCTTCGTCCGCGAACTTGAGGTCCATGAAAATGACCCTCATGTTTTGGTCCCGCGTCTGGTGGAGCTGACTCTGTCGGGTATAGGAGATCTACCCTCCGATAGCGCCTTGGAAGCCATGATCCGGTCTCGTTGGCGCCCCGAGCACGATCTTGACGCTGTTCCTGGCACTAAGTCCGCTTGCCTCAAAGGCGTGGTTCTATCGCGTAGATACAGGGAAGGAGCGGACAGCATCAGTGCAGAGTTGCAAGAAAGCTTGAGGTCTCTCCGAGAACAAGGTCTCCGTCTGTTTCTACGCTGAATTATATTACAGAGGAGTCCGGCTACCTCAAATGTGCCTTTCATTTCCTGCAATTCTCGCTGTGCGCTGGGGTAGACGAGCTCAGGGCATCTTTCCTCGGAAACTTTTTCCGACTGCATGTATGTGTATATAAATATTCGGGTTCTTCTCCCTTTATTTGCCTATACATATCGTGAAAGACTCGAAAATCTTCACATCTATGGCTTCAAGGCTTGGCAAAGCATCAATATTTTGCCACGCGATGGCAGCAGTATGATCTACAACTTTCAAGTTGCACGACCATCTGAACTTGATCTGAACCTCTCAATGTCTCATGTTTTCCATCGCCGCCCACATGTCCTCACATGTCCCATGAAGCGACAATTGTTCCCTGTATAAAAGCGAGTGGCCCGAACGAAAACAGGGAGACAACGCGCACCGCAAATGGCTCGTAACACCCTCTCCATGCTCTTCATAATCTTCGCTGTGTTGCTCGCCATCGCTCGCGGGTCTTCAGTTCCCACGAACGCACCAGCGGGTGCGCAGCGGCGCGACGAGAACCTCTCAGCGCGTGTCCCGTACGTCTTTCCCCCACCGGGTACCAACGCGGTAGGTGCTTGCAATTCACTTGACTTTGGGTATCGACTCGACGCCGGCAGATTGCGGATGCCATGCGCGCGCGACGGGCGAACGGCACGTTGCTGGCTCTGGATGGTGTCCTGTGATTATACTCTCTCCTCTGCTGCGCACGAACGAGTACTAACAAGTACGCCATCGCTGCAGTTTGAATGCTCCGCTAGTTGCCCAAGGGTGGAATCAACTTTTCACTGTCATCAGGGAGAACCTGACGATACCCGGCGAGATGCGGGAACTCTTCGTGAGTTATTTTGCCAATTCATTTCGACCGGGGCTACTGATACAACGACTCTCTAGATCCTAAGGACCGCAGTGCTCAACGGTGCGGCGTACCAATGGTATTCCCACTTGTTCATGTTTGTCCTCGGCTTAAGCTCACTATCCTAAGGGGACAGCACGAGCCCGTCGGACGCGCGGAAGGCCTGACCACGCGTCAACTGAAAGTCCTGCGTTTCGCGCCGGAAGGCGTCGTCAGCCTGGCTGATAAGAAAACCCTCGGCGACAGTCTTTCCGCCGCGTTGGCCTTTGCGGACGCTATCACCGCGTCTGTGCGCGTGCCCACGCACATCTACAACAATCTTGCTCGGTTTCTGAGCCCGCAGCAGATGGTCGAGGCTGTCTCTACGGCGGGAAGCTACGCATTCGTCAGCCGATTCACTGTGGCTTTGAACGTGGATGACAGGATGAACGAGGAGGTGCCCATACCCGTGTAGTGGGTCCGCTTCGTATATTGTTTGTCAGGGGCTATCTACTTGTCGACCGCAGGCGGCTCTACGGATATGATTCGGTATAAGTAGGTGCCTGTGGGTAGGCCGGTAATGATGATTTGGTGCGGGGTCCAAGTGTAGATACGAGAGTCCGGAGCAGACTCTCCATTTCTGATAAACGCTGGTCGACCCCGGAAAGTCGTTCCCCCATCTTGAGCTCGAGTCCATGAAGCTTCTCGTCTATGTGCGCTTCATGCCTTTCGAGGCGGCTCTCTATCTCTGCCAGTCGTTCCTCCAGCTTCACCTCCTCGGCCTGGACAAGAACGGCACATCGCACGAGGTCGTGGTTATCGAAGTCGTGCCCAGCGAACGAGTATTTTTTCTTTGCCTCGCACCCCATGCAGATCAAACTGGGTGCTTGAGGATCCGATCGTGTCAAAACAGGGATCGGATGTGGCTAGATATGCTGACCTTCGCATTGAACGCAGAACCAACAAGGCTGCGTAGCATGCCGGCGGCAAACTGAGCACCGAGGGGCTGGAAGGCTGGATTTTCGTTTGTCGATTTCAGGATCAGCGAAGAATTTGCGTGCCCTTTTGAGGGCCTCCTGGGCTTGTCGGTACGTCTTCCCAAACTGCCGAATATGCACCACCCGCCGAACCTTGAGGATGTCGTGCGTGGGTAGATGAGGCCGCTGAAAAGTCTGTTAAACTCGGATCATGCCAAGTCCACGAGGGGGCTTACTGTCAAGCCTGTTGGGACGACTTTGACTGACGTGCAACTCTCATTGTCGCAGAAGTCCACTGCGTGATTCAGTGAGTATAACGCGTCCGTCGCTTCATGCGTGTTTCCTGACCTGTGTCAAACGTTCCCTCAAGCCGACAAGTTAGGCATGTGACGCGAGTACCGCCGATGTGTCCTTGGAGGTGCTTCAATAATAATAAAAACTCAATCCAAATGACCACCGACCTTTGCAAGTATCACAACTCACACTGACGTAAAATCAGCGAAATTCCTCTGGTCGAGATTGCCACTCACTCGTGGTCAGTCGTTATCCTGATCTGGTTCTCCGCCATGGAGTGGAAGAAACGACTATCTGCAGGCGAGAAACAGTAAGCGTCAAAATGTTTAAATCGAGTGAGTTAAGATCTTACCAGCGGTAGTAAAAGACTTCTTCAGCAACCCGAGTTCTTCCTCTTCGCGATGCGACAAAGGTTTTCCAAATCTCGTTTTGCGAATATAGAGCTGAACAAAACGAGTACGGTTCCCCGCTCGCTGTTCAAAGAACGACCACGACCATGCCCCCTTTCGAACACCGTACCGTACAGCCGCAATGGCGAACTGCCACAAGGCTTTGGAACGATTTGCTTCGAGGACTATCGGAGCAGGGTAGAAGCACAAGGACTCCGGTGGAGATCTTTTGAAGATGAAAACACCGTTGTGGGTGCGGGGGTCGGATTCGTCTCCCCAAGTTCCCGAGAGTGATTCGGTCGAACTCTCCCAAGAACCGGCGAAGTAAAGCGGGGGAAACCGAGCGGGGAAGGTTTGCTTGAATGAAAGCTTGACAAGGTCTTGATTTTGGGCGCTACATTCGCCGGATATGTTGAATTCTGACATGTTGGCCCGCTGTGCAGACGCTCCGAAGGTTACGTTTCCAGTGGCAGAAAGCTGCATAAATAAGGTGAGAAGGGGTTGATGTTGAGAGCGGGGGCACATTACGTCGAATGATATCATCCCCGAAGATGGGACGGTTTCGTCTATTTCCCGTTAGGCCTCGCACTGGTCCAAGCACGCGGAAAAAAGACGTACCTCGCTCTGAGTATGTGAAACCATTCCAGGTACCAAGTAATGCCCTCAGGGCAGGAGCCGGACGAGTGGCGGCTTTCTTGGGTCGCACTGCAGGTTTGTAAGCATCGAAGTCCAGCCTGTCAGTGCCGAGAGGGTAGTTGAGGATTTTAGATAGGTCGACATCTTGAGTCTCGAGACTGTCGTCGTATGGATATTCAACATCGTCTTGTGCCAGTACGAGTTTTGGATCCCAGAGGCTACTGGGATCATGCATGTGTTGGAACTACGGATAAAAGCAAAGAGATTATGGGAAGAAATCTCGCTGAGAAAGCTTAAGGACTTACCAGGCCATGCGCGAAAGTCTTGAATTGATGCTTCATGTCCACCTTTTGTTGCTTGAAAGTGGCTGGAGCTTAAGGTTATTATTCAGTTTAGATGTGCAACAGAGTGCGCATTACATTCCAGAAGGTCAACTCTTTCTCTTGCAGCAATTATCGTCCAGCCGACGGTGTCAGCAGCATCCCACAGCTCGTCGCTTTTTTTCTCTTTCGTCAGTCAAATGTCTCTAGATAACGATATGGACTCACGCGTGAATTATCTTGGTCTGACACGCCCTCAAGATCTGGAAATCCCTTTCTAGAAGGAGGAAGATGAGGGGCAGAAGGAACTGCAAACTCGGTGAGTGGTAGTTCGGAACGACAACAACGAACCCACGCGTTCTATACGCCCTTGGCCGGTGATAAGGGAAAGTGTGTTCAGAGCATCAATATCATATGAGATTGCTTCCAGATTTCCCCGAAGTCGTGTTTCTTCAGCCTCCACATACGAGTTGAATTTCTCTTGCAGAGTTTGATTGATGAAACATGGGTTCAGTCCCGAGTGCAAGGACGTTACTCCACGGTAAATCGAGTCAAGGTACTTGTTCACGGACGCTCGGTTGGCCGGTAAGACATTCAAGCGGAGGGCGAACATTTTCGCGAGGAGCTCGCGAATTTTCAGGACGTAGCGGGCCATCGACTATGGAGAAATTACAACATTAAAAACGCCGACTGGAAGTCATGCGGGATATGGACGAACCTGGTGCCAACCTGAGCGAAACCGAGCACAAGGTTAAATACAATCTGGACTATTTCGTTGGTACGCACCGATTGCCCAGAAAGACACCCACTTCTTCAGGCTGAATTCGCGCCGTGAGCAAGGTAGATCGAGGACAGCAATACAGCCCACCTCCAATCCAGCGGGCGACCACATGTAAAAGTGTTTGCCTCGGCGACGGTTACGAAGCCCGAAGCATCGTCGTCGAATGCCTCAGATATTGATTGCAGCCTGGAGACACTGAGATAGTGCAAGGCCCAGTCATCCTCGGTGTCAGGCTTGTCGGTTTCAGCCCCTTCTTGATAATAGTCTCGTAGAGCCATAACAAAATATCTGGCCTTGATGCTACCCCTCCAGCCCTAAGTATCTTCAGCATCGGAAAAATGGTATCAGAAGAGCATGCTTGCCATTTCCTTCCAAACCTAGTTGAAAAAAAGTCAAAAGGCGTCAGTTGCCAAGTTCGAACTCGATTCAGTTCGAAAAATACCTTGTGCACGTCCTGCTCGCGAGAACGACTCGGAGTGAGTTGGATTGCGGTAAAAGCACACAAGCGCTTACAGGGTCAATTATTTTGTCATGAGGTCCAGCGGTTATAGCGCTAATGACGCGGTCGCCCTGGCGCTCCACGACTTTCGTCAATTCGTCTCTGTGGCATAACGCCAAATCAGACCCGAAATTATCTGCGTACAAAACCACGCACATGATTTGCCTCTTCTGAACTTCAAACTTGCGAGAGAATATGGTCAGGTTTTTCTCCATGGCGGCATCGGGGTCCGTCATCAACTCGTCTTTGAGATCTTCCAGCCCTGACTTCCCCGTGCTCGCTGGAAGTTTCGCGCCATGGAGGCCTGATGGCAGTTGAGCCGAAACCGACTTGCTCTCGAGGTCGTTGAGCTCCTTAAGAACCTTGTCATTCTCTTGGCACGCCTGAAGGCCACCCATTTGCTCGACAAGCCTGCTCCAATTGAGCGTCGACGATCCTAAGAAAGCAGAAAACTTACCTCGCCATCTCTCGTTGCTCTGGGGATACGAACTGCTGAAACATCTTCATCATAAGATCCATCTTCGCATTCATTTCCTGCGTAACGTTCGATATGGCGTCTACCCCCAGTGCCGTGTGTACTGAGAGCGCAAACTCGAAGTCGCCTCGCCGTTTCGTAAATATCCCGACGAATTTTACGAGCTTGCCCTCCCAGATCGGGCCTTTCAAGACCTTGACTAAATGGAGTGATTAGATTGAAAAGAGAGGCTCTGGCGAGTGCAGATTCCTGGGAGAACTCACCTATGAGCTTCTTTTTGGTGTAGGTGTCGCAAGCGTTCGCGCAAGATTTGATGTCCTCGGCCGTTCCTTCCACAATGCTTTGCATTCGGCCACGGATGGTACTGCCATCGGGGGCCACCTCCTCCGAGTCTTTCACATTTTTCAGCCTGCACAGTCGTGTTGAGCGGTATGAACAACGACAAGTATGGAAAAATCACGCACTGTGTCAACACCGACATCATATCTTTCATTTCCATGTGCAGAGAAAGAATCATTTTATCGTTGGCTCTCCGTTTTTGCTCCAGCGCCCAGACAGCCTGGTTTGACACGTGAAGCGGAGGACAATCACTGAGACGACACAAATACCTTGAATGCCATAACGGCGACTGGCAAACTGTTGAAAAAAAAGCGTGAAAGATGTTTGAACTTGACGTACCACCGATAAATCTAACCATAACAGGATTTAACGTTGAAATGAATCAAAGGATGGTACGGTACGTACGGATGTATCTTTGCCACCTCGTCCAACGCGTTCATCAAGACCTATTTACGGTCAGAGTGGACGAAACTTAGGATAAGCTGGAAAGTTACCGGAATGCCGTCCATAAACGTATGCAGGCCATGCTCGATAGCCTCCATGCCACCGACAGCTGTCAGACCTGCGACAACACCCGTTGCAACCGCCGCGGCTTTGCCTTCCTTTACTTGCGCTTGCACGAAGTTATTCTCTGGTACAGGACTGAGGAGAAAGTCATGAGTGAGCAGCTTCAGCGACTCACCCGCTACCTGAAGGACTTGGTCGACCTTCGATACTTTAGGCGCCGTGTTGGCAACCTGCCAAGCGCCTGCTAAGCTCCGAGACAGCTCGTCATCTGGAGCCTGACGGCGTTCGATGGTTTGTGCATTCGGAGACGCATTGGGAGATGCAGTGAGCTGGTTGCCAGTGACTGTCGTCGGCGGATAGTATCCCAACTGTGAAGGAGAGTATACTCGAGCCTCCCCGGCGAAAGCGTTGCTACCGTACGAGCTCGCACGGGACCGCGGCGGTGGAGAGCCGCTGGGTAGCGCGTAGAAGGAGATGCGTGATGGGGCATTGTCCGCAGTGTGGGAAGCCTGTCTGCTATGGCTTCCATTCAGAGTGTCGAGGGCGCTCGCGGACGAAGACCGTACAACTTGCTGTGGCCAGTTTGCACTCGTACGCGCAGAGGTGGCAGGAGAAGAAGATCTTGGACCTGGAAATCGGTGCAATGTTCCGTCCAGCGAGTCGTATTCGGTCAGTGGTAGCGGTGGTGGGGATTCGGACTCTGTCTCGGCCTCGCTCTCGCTGGTCGAGCCTTTTAAGCTCCTCCTGCTAAGTTTCTTCAGTAACTTGGGCATAGGCATGATGGGAAGAAGAGGTCGTTATTGTCGGCGCCTAAACCCAACTTCGATTCTTATCCAGAATTTCATTCAATCACGGGAGCCTCAGCGCTCAGAAAGATGACTGGGCGCTGATCTGGAGGATCCACTGCTGACATCGTGCAGGAAAAGTAGTCTCAAACCAAAACCGTCCACGCGTTAGTGGCGCGGGTTTCGATTGAACCTACGAGGGAAGCCAACCATTGAACGTGTTGAAGGTGTCGTCCATCGCAAAAGTTCGAGAGCGGTCAGGCCAGAGAAGTCTCAGTTTGCACGTCTGCTTCGATGGGAATGACCGGCACAGAACCCGTTGCACTGATACCAAAACTGTGAGCGCATTCACTCTTGAAGGGAGTTGAACTTGAATATGTGGCAAAGTTTCAGGTGGCCCTTCCAATAGGGTAGCAAAGAGGTGACGAAACCCGATTCAATGAGAGCGGCCGAGTAACTTGCTGTTGGCCGTCTGCGCGCGGTGCGCGATGAAGAGATGTCGAGAACTCGGAGAGAGTCTGAGAGACGACCGCCGATCAATGATTGCTGATTGGATGATGATGATCGCGGAAGCAAAGCCAATCGGACCCTCAACTTGAACTTGTCACGCTAACGCTTCAAAGCTTCAACGCTAAGTAGCCACTTGCGTCATTTTGAAAAGTGACGGTGGCGATCCCTGTTTATGGTGTTACTTCTTCCGCACAACTGCCGCAAGTGCCTGGGAATCTGAACTAAGACTGAGTCGGAGTCCGATGAGGATTGCAGAATTTTCCGCCGGCAAGCCCGGGGAATATCGACCCGCGTCGAAGTTCTCCGAGCGCGGAAACAAACCATGAACACCACTAATGTGCTTGATTGAATTGGAGTACCCATGATCGCGCCATCGTTCGCCATCGGCGTGTCCGCAATTTATACTGGTGTGGAGCCCTACTAAACTGGACAAGCGTCCGTCTTTGCCCACCGCCTTCATGTCCCTCCAACACACAGAATTTGCTGGACAGAATGAGAAATATGTCGCCAGCTTTGGCGATAAAGGCAATCTGGCTATGCCGCCAGCCAAGAAGCTCGCAATAGGTCTCAATCATTTGCCTCAGGTTACACGCTACTGATAGACAGGCGTTTGGGTTCAGTCACCTGCATGGATGCCCGACTTGAGTGAGTGTGATGCTCAGCGCCGCGGTTGGACACGCATTTAAACAACTCATCCTAGCCCAGCGGCCCACCTTGGAATCAAAGAAGGAGACGCCCATATTATCAGAAACGCTGGGGGTATTGCGTGGGCCTTCCAATCCTCAATTCAGTGCCATGTTTGAAAGAGAGTCCTCGCAGGAAAGACGCCCTTCGCAGCCTCATAATCTCCCAGCGTCTCCTCGGAACGCGCGAGATAGCAGTCTTCCACCACACCGATTGCGGCATGTTGACATTCGCCACGGAACAACTCCGCTCCATTGTGAAGGATTCTGCCAAAGGGGATGCTGCAGTGGCTGCCCGAGTTGACGCCATAGAATTTCTGGAGTTCAACGATGTGGAGAAGTCTGTAAAAGAGGACGTCACCTGGTTGAAAAGCGAGCCTCTGCTCTTGCCCGGGACGCCGGTCACTGGCTGGATCTACGACGTTAAAAGTGGAAAGGTGACGCAGATCGCCTGAGCTATGACTTACTTGTATCTTTGTAATTTGGCTTTCGCCCTCCAAAGATCTCCAGTTCAACGAGTTCATATGCACTCAACTGAGTGGCTCAGTGCTTGCTCATTTCTTCGCTTATCCAGTAGGATGGATGAATGATTTCGTACTGCGCCGCGAAACTCACTTGAGTCGAGTTGAACTGCCATCAAAGTTCGGGTGGCCGCGGTGAACGAGTGAAAATTCGATCAGGACCAGAGGATAATATACAAAAATCATCCAGGTAGCATTTCACAGACCATCAGAGGAGCTCGCTTTCACGAATTTGTCGTCCTTCAGTCGATATCGTCGTTCATTGTCATCAAGTTCTCGTAGAAGTTCAATGTGGGCGGACGCTACCAGCAGATGAGTACAAACCGGGTCTGAAGGATAAAGACACATACTATCTCCGTTTCGCACATGGTCTGCAAAATCCCGGGACGCCTGTGCAAGCGCAGTAGATAGGAGTCGACTGCCTGCGCTCAGTGGGTTTGTAAAGGCCTTCGCCGGCCCCAGCTCTGGCTCTTCATCAAAAATCTGGGCAATGAACTTTCGTGACCAGTTGCAGAGCTCTGTCTCAGGGACGAAGACAATGAAGCGCAAAGTGTCCGGCCGAGATCCGAGACTGAAGCTCTCGATCAGCTGTTTACGATATTCCAGGTCCAGGGCGGGAATGCTTTCGAACTCTGCAACTATCTCAGTATCGGCGAAAATCCCTGAAAGCACCTTGACAAAGTGTGAGAGAAGTTGGTCACCAAAAACCATCAATTTGACCTCGTATTTGGCAGAAGCCGGCAGTTTTCCGGCTCGATGCCGCCTTTTAAGGCGTACGAAGTAGCTGGGAAAGTGAGATACAAAATAGCAGAGGAGCCAGACATGCTAACCTGTGGTTTGCCAGAAAATCTGGTTCTTGGTTCGCCAGATTGGCAGCAAATATTCCCCAGATCAGGAGCGGGTCTTGCCACGCATCACTCCATTTTTTGAACACCTTCAGAACTTCTTTCTCTATATCTCGGCCCGCAAGGTCCCCTTTGATATCCATGCAGGTCGGTTTGTGGCGGGTCCAGTCTGCTCTCTGGCATTCGGAGGAACAGTACTAGTAGTAACGAGCAAGTTTGCATCGTCCGCATTGAAGGAGAGGGAACTCATCAGATCCGGACACATCGCAGAAGAAGCAGAGGATACCGCCAGGATGTAGCTCGAAAGTCGGCATGGTAGAAGTCTTGGCTTGTGAAAGCAAGGTTGAAGCTCCTTCAGAAGGAGCATCAGATGATCACCAAACACCATCATTAGATCATTTTTTGCGTGCCGACTCAACGTTGTCGCGACTCGCGTGAGCTTCGTGTCTGCCGTCTACCAGCGCCTACCGCATGTAGAGTCGCGTGCATCCATTTCTACTTCTTCTCTCACCGACCTTCGTTTTATTCGAGCTCAAATGTCAGGCCAACGGTGCGTGCGGAGTCCACAGATGATGATAGGTCGTTTATCGAAGAAATTGGACAGACTAACACACCGGGAGATGCTTTCATACGGTTTCAAGCCCGGAGAACCCTGGGCAGAGCAACGGCGCGATCTGGAGCGTGCATTTGACCGTGCGAGTCGCTCAAATCGCAGCGGAGAGTCGAATCGCTCCCTTTCGATGTCGAGCGGTTTGCCATTGACACTGCATGCCCCTGCAGCCCAACGTCAACACAGCACAAGCTCCACCGTCCACGGGTATACAAGGCACTCCGGTTACGGAAGCACTCATTCCCATCGCCCGGAATATGCTTCACCAGGACGAGCCGCATATTCGCAGGATCTGTGGCAGTATGGCGACCGCACCGATGCATCCCAGAGATCGGTCTCATCCAGGGCATCGTCCCCGGCACATTCATACACATCGAGCCATAGCCACACCCGCAGCTATGCGCCTTCATCGACGTACATGCCCTCCACGTACCAGTCACACAGCACGGGGTCGTCTGGATATAGCGGATATGGCTACTCTGCGTCCAGGTCTTCGTCAAGTTACACTCCGCAGGACCTGTACGACACCGACGATGATGAAGACTATACGCATGTTGTACATGTTCCCTCGTCTACCACCGATTCCGAGCCACACTTCGCAAGCAGCGGGTATGCTGAAGCGACCTTTATCGTTGAACCTTCCGATGCGGGGTCCGAGGAGGCACACTGCTCGGGGGAGCATAGTTCATACGGGTCCGAATCAGAGGGCGACAGTAGCTCAGGATATTCAGGGTCGGATGGCGCGGACGACGAGCACGACGAGTACGACGATGACGGCGGAAGCTACTCTGATGGCGGAGATTCGTATTCAGACGATGGCTATTATTCTGACGACTAGAGTGTTGCTTGTATTCCGTGACATACTATATAGTACATCTTGGGTGAAAAGCCATAAGAGTGATTTTTTTGCGGTTAAACCAAATTTAGAACCTAACCTTCTACTACCTTGAAAAGGAAATATTCCAGATGGAGAATATTACCAAGATCCAAGGAGCTGCAAGCAGCCTCAAGCAGCCGAGACAAGTGGAAAGCTTTCCTCAGCTAGAGTCCCATGGCATATGATGCGTGCGTCTACAAGTATGTCCTGTCAGTGGCTGCAGTACCGCTCAGGTTTGACTCTCCAGCACAGGATGAGTCACAACATGAGAAAGTTGGAAGAACTCCATCGATGTCCCGTGCCTCAAGATATCCGGATAACGGACGAGAATCCGAAGGCCGTGAAAATTCAAGGAATAATCAGAGTGGGAGTAGGCCAGGCGGCCGAAACCTTGGAAAGGTCCTGTTCGAGAAATAGAGCTTGGAACCGTTTCATTTCAGTGGATGTATTCGGTTTATCAGTCCTGAAGTTGAGCCGTCCCGAGAGGTCCCGAGGGCTTGCGTTCCAACTTCCGCACGGCCCTGACTCAGCTCGTAGACCGGAGTTTCAGTCTCGCACAGCCTAGAGGGTTTTGCGGAAGAAAAACAGTGCTTCCGCAAAAACCAATGCTTCCGCCAAAACCAGCTCTTACATAGAACCTCCGCATTCGGCTCATCGACGTTTGAGAGGAGTCACAGTGGCAGTGCATTAGCTCACGCCTCTGTGACACAGACTTTTGCCTTGAACCTCCGCCTGCCGTTTCGTATGGCGGTCACTTGGCACCTTTAATAAAAACACATATATCTTCTGACTTTCCACGGAAAAATGTATGTTCGTGCCGTTTCGAGATATTTTTCGGTGTTCCGAACTTTCGTGTTTTTTTTTTTGGGCATCGTGTTTTTTTTTTTGTACAAGCTCAGAATCAAGTTCCTTTCGTTATCTTATCAGGCCGCACGGCTGCGCATGCCGAGATGATGGCTTACTGTCTCCTCCTCCTAAACTCTCTGGCCTGTTGGAGTCCGACCTCGCTGCATTCAAGTCGCTAAGTCCTGCGGCTGTGAGGCGCTATCAGCCCTCCTTCTTGATCTGAATTGGTGGAAGTCTGGTAGATGTCTGGTAGATGTCTGGCCTCCTTATAGTAGCTCAAGTTCAGACCCAGTCTCATGCTGAATGACCACGGC
Organism: Mycena vitilis; assembly: GCA_029203975.1. NCBI lineage: Eukaryota > Fungi > Basidiomycota > Agaricomycetes > Agaricales > Mycenaceae > Mycena > Mycena vitilis. The sequence continues at coordinate 99,002 of JARGYF010000146.1, forward strand.
CATGGTGGACAGAGAGCCAAGCAAGCGGCCGGACACTGCCGAAGTGATGGCCCATCGCACTGGCGTGCCTTGCCGAGGCCTGATAACCAAAGAAAACACGATTCTGACCCTGCCAACAAAAAACAAAAAGCACGATGTCAAAAAAAAAAATCACGAAAGTTCGGAACCAGAAAAATATCTTGAAACGGCCTAGACCACCCATTTTTTCGCGAAAAGACACAAAATATATGTGTTTTTATTAAAGGTGTCGATTGACCGCCATAGTTTCGTCGGTGGTTCAAGACCCAATCACTGCTTTTTCCTGGCTTGAGCGCAGCATTCGTAAACGAGACGTAGGCCGTTGCACACCTCACAAATGCTGTTTGTGCTGCATAGCGTCTCCACAGTTCTTTGTGGTCCCTAGACAGACTTGCCTTGTATCGAATCATCAACGACGATGGCGTTTTCGCAACCTTTTCCTTTGGCCGCGCCGCAAGCGCCAAAGGTACAGGCGTCTTCGAACTATGGCCCGGACCTCAGCTTTCGCCTCATCTGTCCAGAGTGCAGGGACATCAACCCCGAGATCGCTGAGGAGTTTGGTAGTGGAGATCTCGTTTGCAAAAACTGCGGCTTAGTGCTCGGAGACCGTATCGTTGATACGCGTAGCGAATGGAGGGTGAGTACCGACTGACGAGCAGCGTGTCGTCGACGCCCCATTAACGGGATTCAATCCCAGACTTTTGCCAACGACGAGGGTGACGACCCATCTCGTGTTGGCGCGGCGTCCGACCCTTTGATGGACGGGCGCGAACAGCTGGACACTGTCGTCAGTTTTCGGGATGGCGGGTCGGGCATGGCTCGGGAATTGCAACGTGCGGCGTCGCGCGCTCAGAGCTCTCGCGCCGAGCGAAACCTACTCGCTGCGTTTCGCGATATCTCCAGCTGGTGTGATCAGTTTTCTCTCCCGAAAACTATCAGCGATATCGCCAAGCAGCTGTACAAGCGCTCCGATGAGGAGAAGCTATTACGCGGGAAACCGTTAGACGCCGCCGTAGCTGTCTGCATCTTCGTCGCGTGCCGTCAGGCGCACGTCCCCCGGACGTTCCAGGAAATATGCAACCTGACCCATGTGCCTAGGAAGATGCTCGCACAGTGCTACAAAGCGCTCAAGCAAGCGTTTAATTTCGCGCCAGGAGCGTCTGCGACCACATCTACCCCGAGCCCATCAGTCGGACCTGAGAATATGATCGCCCGCTACTGCAACCACCTCGATCTGCCTACAAACTTCCAGTCCATATGCTCCGACATCATCGTCGAGGCGCGAAACCACGGTATCGCAGATGGGCGGAGTCCAGTGTCCATCGCCGGCGGTGCGATATATTTCACTTGCAATCTCTTGGGAAAAGCCAAGTCGTTGCGCGATATCAGCGCCGTGGCTGGGGTCGGCGAAGGCACGATCAAGCTGGTCTACCGACTGTATTATGAAGACTGGGAGAAGTTGGTGAAGAAGGAGTGGATTGTGGAAGGCAAGGCGGACCCTTCGCGTCTTCCCTTCGAGTCTCCCCGATAGTAGTGGTGGTCCCTGCGACTGCTAGTACTCGGACTCGGACTATGTGTATCTTGTTGCGTGAAAAACATTTTGTTCAGGGACGCGCGGGCGCGCAATTAAATATTAAGAGTACTGTCTACATTATGTATACTATAAGGATACTGTAGTGGGCGTGTGTCCTAGGACCTTCCAAAAATCGAGTCAATTTGAGTCTTGTAAACATCCTCGACCGCCTTCCGTCGGATATTTCCCTTCGTGGCGGTTCGGGGGAGCGACCCACGGGGAACGACAATGACCATGTCCGCCGACATGATACGCTCGTGGACATATCTCCGCGAGTGGAACTGCCGTGTTTTCCTGATAATCTCCGTCTTGAGTTTTTCGTGGTCCATATCCGTCCCGGGCTCCACCACCAGAACCGGATTCGGGCGGCCTGTGCCGACGACAATACACTCGGCGATGAGGTTCCCACACATGATGCGCGCGTTATCCTCGATTGCCCTAGATGAAGGAGGTCAGTGCCTGGAATGGAAGGAATGGGAAGCATGTCCTTACTTTGTGTTACACCGCAGGCTGCTTTCGGACTTGATCCAGTCGTCGTCTCGACCCTCGGAGATGTAGCACCCCGGCGCCACCTCCTGGAAGAGATCGCCAGTGTGGAAGTCCCCGTCGGGATGACGAAGGGAGACGTCGGGACAATCGCCGGACTCGGCGCGGACGATCAGCTCGAGTATCCTCGCCGTGGAGACGTGTGCGCCCGGGGACTGGGGCGGCGCGATCGGCGCGAACTTGTACGATACACCATCGGTGGGACGCAGATGACCGGCATTTGGCCCGCACCCTCCGATCGACACTAAGAGGGCACCAACTTCTGTGCTACCGAATACGTTCTAGCGTCGTCGCTGTTAACTTAAATGGTGATGTGCGGACAGAACCCCACACTCACCCGCAATTTGATTCCTTGGCTGTATGCCCAGCTCTCCTCCTCTCGAGGGAGGGGCAAGCCGGTGTACATGATCTCGTCCAGGCCCGCGAGCATTTTCAAAAGCTCGCAGTCGAGCCGCGAATTCCGGAGATGCGTGGTCAAAAAAGAGCCAAAGATGTTTAGGCGGTTAAGCCCACAGTGCTGAATCATGTCCGCCAGTTGCTCAGAGGTGAAGGGGTTCGCTATTGGCTGGACGATGCAGGCGTTGTGCTGGAGATGTCCGATTAATACTGAAGTATCACGTTAGTAAATAGAATGCCGAGATGGTATCGACTTAGACTTACAGAAGTTCTGGAAAATATGGCACATGCTGCCGCTAAAATGGAGATCAGCGCTGGCGTTTTAAACGATAATTGTGCATGCATACCCCCAAGGAGCGACATCCAGACGACCTTGTTTTCTGGGCTCGCAAATCTGCCCTGATTTGCGGATGGTCATGTCGAGCCATCTGTAATTGCAGGGCACAAGCTTCGGACTTCCAGAGGTGGAACCGCTGGTGTGGAAGTAGAAGGCTATTTCGTGATCCTGGGCTGCGGGAAGTGGAGGCAAATCCAGGTGGCTTCGTCCAGCCGCAGTCTCGATGGAGGCTGCCCGGTAGATAGGCAGTGGCCAAGTCCGCAGAGCAGGCTCGAATAGGTCTTCGTAAATGAGGCCCCGCGCCCCGGTCTTGGTCAACAACTCTAATATTACATCTGCGTTTGGAAGTCGCAAGCTAAACAGCTGGGGGATGAACCCCGCTCTTGATACGCCATAAAGATTCAGGACATCCTTGTAGCTGTAGCCTCCAATCCTGGAACAGGTGGTTAGATCCAGAAGGCGAGCGAAGAGAAGCTGAAAGTTACCAGAGTCCTATGACCGATCCCTCAGGGATGCCATCTTGGCGAAAGATTCGCGACCAGTGGCTGGCAGTTAATTCCACGTCCACGAGAAACTGCTGATAGGTAATGTCTCGCCAGAGGAGCGACGCGCTTGACGCGTCGGACTGAGGGATTTTGAAAGCAACTGCGGACGGACAGCGTCGCGCACTCGTCTCGAGGACAGTGATGTGAGACCTAGGCATGGCGAGTCGGTGGTGAGGTTTGTGCAAGACAGTGAACAGCCAACTAACCATTTATACTGGCTGTAGAAGAAATAATTTAGCAGTCCAGCGCGCCGGGAGCGGTTAGATGAGAGACATCGTCACGCCGTATTGCCTCGCAGGCCATTGATCTCCGGGTGAAACGTACATTACCAGGTACAATCTGAATGGATGGATGCCTCATCGAGACGCAAAACCGGGGGCGCGGTTTATCATTCGCCCATTTAGGAGCGGGAAGCAACGAAAAGAGTTTGACTCGGAAAGCGATGCTAACTCGTGGCTCCGAGAGATCTGTGTAGAACACAAGTAAAGAGTCAAGTCGTAAAAAGCGGCAGAGATATCAATCGCGGTGCTCACGTCATTCGTGCGACGCGTACGGAGTTGAAGGGTTTCGGCTTTTTGCAAGAAAACCTCGGTCCAGAGTCAGGACACCGATGGCAAGCACCCGATGGCCAGCGCAGAGGTTGTGTGCGTTCCGGAGCAATTTTCAACGAAGGTCTAAAGCTAGGTTCAAAGGCTAAGCAGCGGTAGTCGGTAGAGTCGGGACCGTGCATTGAGAGAGCCAATCTGAGGAACACGGTGGACCGAGATCCAAACGCGGGAACCCGGGAGACGAGTACGGCCAAGTGGTTTCATGTCAGGATTCTGGCACCCGCAAGTCAATTGGCACAGAACAAGGAGCATACACCGCCACACGGATGTAAAATTGCTAATCAAAATTAATTATCCGTGCTGATCCCACCGTGATCCACACCCGATGAAGCATCATGAAATCATCCTTTCAACGCCACGTTGGGCGACGCTCAGCTAAGATTCGGGCTTTTCAGTCTACGGTCAAGAACGACATGTCCGCGAATTCCTTCATTTCAGCGCTTAAGAACCGGAAATGAAACCGCGCTAGAAAACAAGAACAAGGCACGCTGCCTTGATATGTAGACTAAGACAAGTTGATGACCTATTCCAAAAAACGATTAACATTGGGAACGATCTACTGTACATATGTACCGCAATGGAGCCTGGAGACACATACTGAGCGGGTTTTGACAAGGAATTGGTTGATTAGCGTACCTGTCAATGCCACTGGTACATTATTTCACAACCTAGGCCGTCAGAATTGAATGTCATCGCGGTCCCACCCCTTCCCAGCAGCAACAGTCTCTTTCAGGAAATCGAGCCAGTCATCGGTGGGAGGGCGCCATTGCTGCGTGTAGTCCGTTCTGCTGTCACGCTCGAAATACCAGTTCTTATGGAATCTCATAGCGCTGAAGCCGTTGTGGAAGTAGACGCTGTGCACGACCATGTATCCGCGATAGTTAGGGTGAAGCGCCCTTCCGGAGGAGACTTGGTCCGCGGACTGCCTATCAAAGTCTTGCACTATGGTCTGCATATCTTGGTCGTACATGCGGTGGGTGCGATCTTTCGCAGCGATACGCAGTTCGGAGATGGGCACAATTTCAGCAGTGACGACGCGAAAAGCAGCGCGCGCTTTGGTCCTTGATGAAATGCCCGGCACGGAGGACAACTGCACATAGAACACTTGTGGCGTGGTGTAAGCAGGATGCTCGGACGGCGGGCTGTTCCAAAGTCCTTAGGCATGCAGGAGCGAAAAGCACATCAGCGCGCGGTATTTCGATACCCAATCATTCTAGGGCAAACCAAAATGTCTGTAAGTAGGGATGTCGGCTTGCTGGAGTACCCGACTTACTAGCAAAGGATAGACAGCTTGCAATGGCAGGCTCACTGGCAGACCCGCGTCAATTCCATCCATCTCCTCAACTATGGCAGTCTGCTCCGACTGTAATTCGCATCGCCGCTTATGCTTGGGCCAGTCCTTCTTTTCTGTAGCGGTCATTTTATTAACGACCGTGAAGAAAGAATTGAACACTCACGGCACCGCGCGCTACAGTATCGAGCACTAGAGAGAGATAAGAAGAGGAAGATATTTCGAAAAGGGTCCTACATCTTGCACCTGGCGCATACTTTGAATTTCTCCCCTTCTGTGTTGCAAGACTCGGGTTTTGAGCAGTTCTAGACAAAGTCAGTGAGCACAATGAAGAGGCGATTCCAGCCAATTTACAGCACAGTTTCTGAGCTGATACCTTGGAATGTTAAGCAGGTTATATGAGCAAATAGATTCTGAGTGTCGTACTTGAGTTTGGGAGTAACCTGGGTGCCATTCTGAATCAGATTCATGTTCGCGAACTTCGTTTAAGTATGGGGGTGGCAGCAGTGCTTTTATCGTTTCTTGGTGTACTTGCGGATGGGGGACGGAATGGGAAATAGGTTGCACCCGCGAGTTGTATTCTTTTTGAAACAATAAAGTGAGACCACCAAAATGGAAAGAAACAAGGACTCTGCCTGATCGATGATCCAATCAATTACGTTTCGGGAGTTGCCGGCGCTCTCCCTCTGCGTCCATCTTGATTCTTCAAGTTTCAGTTGAGCTCCAAGCGTCGAGGTCGAAGTCCGGTTCATTTGCCGCCGTGCCAAGCGATTGGCTTAGCAGGACCCCGTCTTCTACCTCGGTGCCTAGCAGTCGATTCGGCAGGTCTTATCAGCTTCGAATTCCACCTACTAGCTAGGATCACTGAAACTCAAAGACTCGTGAAACCCACCATACTATGTACATTATTCTCCGGATCATCTTGTTGCTCATCGGCCATTTCCTTGCTGCCGTACCACTTTGCAATGGTAAGCCATCGTTCCATCTTTTGATACCCTCGCGCCTCGCTTGAACCTTTCATTGTGCCTTCCCAGCAACCCGGATTTCCGTGCGTTCCGCGTTCTTGAAGTCAATGTTCTGCTCCAGACCATGTTTCGCCAGCCCTAGCCCAATGGCAGTACATACTGGCCGACGCCCGAACAGATCTACGCTCTGTTCCGTCTTCATCAAATGACCGTATACTCACTCACCTTCAACAGACACCTTGACTGAGCGGCAGAGAAAAAGTTGTGACTTTCGGAAAAAATGTTCAACATTGACAACAATCCGAACTATAGATAAAGGAAGGCTGAGCGGGTAAGAAATTGACTGATTAGTTTCCTTGTCAGCGAGATTTCGCCATGTCGCCTCCAAAGTTGACATCATCACGATCCCACCCCTTCCCAGCCGCCACCGTCGTCTTCAGGAAATCGAGCCAGTCATCTGAGGGAGGGCGCCATTGTTGGGTGTAGTCTGCTCTGATGTCGCGCTCCAGGTACCAATGCTTGTAGAACGCCATGGCACTGACACCATTGTGGAAATCCAGACGGTGAATAACCATGGATAAGCTATGATATGGACGCAGACTGATGCCGGCGAACTTGTACAGCCTATTCTCGAGCTGTGAATCGCAATCGTCGACGATATGTTGCATGTCTAGGTTGCACAGCTGATGACCGGGGGTTACTGCAGCTATGCGCAACTCCGAGAAAGGCACAAGTTGGGCAGTGACCACGCGGAATGCAGCGCGGCCTTTGGTTCTTGTTGAATTCCCGGGCGCGGGTGACAACTTCACAATCAGCACTTGCGGGCCGTCATAAATAGGGTGCTCAGAGGATGGAAGGTTCCAAACTCCTTGGGCACGCAGAAGAGAAAAGCACGCGAGTGCACGATATTTTACAACCCAGTCGATCTGGAATGAACTCGTTCGGATGTGGATTTTCCCGCATTAAACCCACTGCGTTCCGACCCCCAGTAGACCTACCCCCCCGGTACCTGCCTGGAGCTAGGTTTACCTCAGTCTACCTCAGTCTACCTCCGTGTACAGGGGGTAGTAGACCTATGATGAGACGAGGTGTCGGTACCTCGGACGAGCCTGGTTTACCCCGTGTAGACGGACCTTTGGCTACATTCAAACTACCTGCGACTACCTCTGTAGACCGATGTAGACCGAGCCCAGTCTTTCCCAACACATAGAGCAAACATCCTGAAAAAACACCGTGATCCCTCGGACTACGGGTGTGTACCTCGGACTATGTTGCGTCTACGTCCATCTACCAGTGTAGTCCAAAGTAGACCGACATCGAAGTCCGATGTAGACAGAGGGGTTGGTCTACGCCCCGACTACCTCAGTCTACATGCCTCGGACTACACTGGGTCTACAGGGGGTCGGAACGCAGTGACCCACTTACGAATAAGGTTTGCACAGATTGCATTGGCAGGATCACCGGTAAACCAGCGGCCATCTCATCTATCTCTGCAGCCATGTTACTCTGCGCAGTCTGACTGTTGCATCCATGTTTATGCCTTGACCAGTCCATTTTCTCTGCAGAACTCAGTGTCAGCCGTGGGTGGGTCGCCATCGAGTAACACACTCACGGCATTGGGTACCACAGTATAGTGCGCTGCAAAAAAGGGTAAAAAGGGAAAGCACTCTTGCAAAAGGCTCCTACGTCTTACAACGGGCGCACAGTTTGAATCTGTCCCGGAGTTCTAGATGATCAGACTCGGCTTTACAGCAATTCTGAGGCGGACAATTAGTAAAACCATTTGAACAAGTGAAACTCATAAGCTCTACCATACAGTTTCTGAGCTGATGCCTGCAGTTGTTAGATACATAGAGTTCAACCATTCAACTCCGAAGTCTGTCCGACACTTACTTGAGTTTGAGAGCGGCGGCGGCACTCTGTTTGGAGTTAGGCTGCGCGTATGACGGTGTGCTCTTCGACATGGTGGTGAGAAACGAAGAGGAGGGGTGAGACTCAGCGAGAGGGGCGATTAAATATTCAAAATTGAACAATCAACAATCTTTGATGGCACTTCGGGAGTTGCCGGTGGCCAATGTTCGGCGACTCTCTTCTATCCCCATTGATGACGGACGACCATTTCCCCCGTCCCATAATTTCATAAAGGGCCAACTCCACACAGAGAAACGAACTGCCAGCTCGTTCTCAGACAAACACTTTCCTTCCAAATTTTCCTGCAACATCTCGTTTCTCATTGCCAACTCATTGATGCCAGCGGTACTTGTCTCTTCCTGGCCATTCTATTTTCGAAGGCACCGTCCCTGACACTTCTTTGGTAAATCTGAATCCATACCCGGGCCCCGTCGGCGACTCGGCGGTGGCGTTCTTATCTTCACTGCACCTTGACTCAGGCTGCGCAGATATTCTAGCGCTGCGGTCTGTTCTCCGGTGGCGTCCGAGTCGCAGGTAGCGCATATCCGGCAAAGCGGGTTGTGGGACTTCACGATGGGGACGGTAGCGTTGCATTCCCTTTAGCCGGTTAATAGTATCACTGGCAGGCAGGTCGAATTTTCCTCCATTCCCGTTGTTCGAGTTGGATGTGCGCCACCTCCACGAACGCTACGGGCGATCCCAATGGCGGTACGTACTACGAAGCACTTAGCGTACCCCCATGGCCAAGCACTGGCAGTTTCCGCAGATTGACTTGAGATTGACTCTTTTCGTTCCGTCTTCATCAAGTGTGCGCATGCGCCACGGTGAACGTTTCGACAGGCATCTCGCCTGGGCCGTAGCCGGTATTCCGAGTCGGGCTCGGGCTGTGGGTCAGTCGCACCCTTGATTTCCAGCCCGCAACTAGTTCTGGACCGAGGTGCGCGCGTATGCTCTACATTATGTGTACACGTCCACCGCAAATCATACATGTTAGGCTGTACGAGAGTCTATTGTTACAAGTGATAAATGTATGCGAAGTACACGACGGAGGGAGTATTGTGGTGGGGGCTGAGTAGTGAGTGTGGTAGCAGGGTCGGTCTGGACGGTCATGGTCATGTCTATCTATCCAAATAGAAGGGGAAAATTAGCAAATCGAGTAGCATAGACGTGCCATAAAAATAAGAAAAGTACAACGCATTATCCCGGCGTCGACATGGCCAGCGACGACACCTTGTGCCGCAGCGGCATATGCGACGGGCGCAAGCTGGGCGACGGGTGCTCGCGGGCATCGCCGTCAAAGTCCATCTGCCGGAAATACATGTCCATGTCCCCCACGTCGAATTCGGACGCGGAGCGCGGGGACAGCTCGTCTGGGAACGGGGGGATGTCCGTGTCCAGCGTGGGCGGCTTGGGGCCGCCGCCGATGCGGTACGTGCGCCGCCGCCGCCCTTTTCGCGCGCCGCCCGCGCCCGCCCCGCTGCCGACGACGGGCGGCCGCGGCGGGCCGCTGCGGACGGCAAAGTGCGAGAGGGAGCGCGTGTACGGGGAGAGGGTGTGGTTCGAGTGCGAGAGCATCGCGAGCGCGTGGATGGAGTGCGCGGTGAGGGGCTGCGGCTCTTGGTAGGCCGAGGCGGATGAGGGGGGCGTGGAGAGGGACAGCGAGTGCGACGGCGAAGGCGAGGTGGAGCGCGAGGAGGTGGGGGAGACGGAGGAGGCGAACGCGGCGGAGAACGGGTTGTGCGGCAGCTCGGGGCGGGTCGTTTGTGCTCGCGGCAGCTCGGGGCGCGGCTGCGACAGGGTGGGGATTTGCGACTGGGACTGCGAGTGATATACGCGCGGCCGCAGGATGGTCCCGCCGCCGATGGCAGGGATGCGCTCGTATTCGGGCTCGGGCTCGTCACCCCACTCCAGCACGTCGTAGGTCGTGTCCAGGTCGTCTGTCGCCGACTCGTGCTCTTGCTCTTGCTCGGACTCGGCCAGGTCTGCGAGCCCGCGGGTCGGGGTGAAGAGGTTTTTGAACCCGCGGAAGACACCTTTGGCGGGGATTCCCTCGGGTCGGAGGCCGTATGTGGGGTCGAAAACAGGCTCCCCGTCATTATTGACAGGCGCAGGCGGTGGGGTAGAGGGAGGGGTCCTGCGCGAGACATGCGTGCGGCTTATCGACGCGGTTCGCGCCATCGGGGGACGGCCAGAGTTGAACACATTCACGTTGTGTCGGGTCAAGCTCGGAGCGCTCGCGGGAATGCGGGGCGGCGGCTCGGAATTCAGTGCCCCAAGGTTGCGCTGGGTGAGGCCTGCAGTCGGGGCCTCGACCTTGGCCTTTACCCACTGCTGACTGAGACGGTGGATGATCCCCGGGAGGTCCTCGCGGAACATCTGGCGCAGCTGGCCCTCGATCTCGCGCTGGATGAACATCTGGATGACGGCAATAGAGTCGAACGTGCTGTTGATGTCCACGCTCTGGAGCGGGTCTGTCTTGAACACAAGAGTGATGCCCTTTTGTTTGGAAACGACGAGCACAACATATGAGCTGAGTTTGAAGTGGGAGAGACGGAGGAGCATCGGCACGACGAGGGCCTGCTTTGCAGCGAGCATCCCGCGCGAGCCGGCCATGAGATGGATGTCGGGTTGCTTGTGGTTGAGAGGGTTTGCCTGGACCTTGGTCTTGAGAACTAAATGTGCATCTCCAGCATATGTGAGCCTAAAAATTCCGCGAAATTGGTCCATAGTCAGGTCCCCGATATCCCTAATTTCGAGCTCGGGCGGCTAAAGCAGCATAAATTATACCTGCACACAACTCGACATACACACATACTTGAGTTCCCATTTCGAGCTCTACGACCTCGATTTTGTCGGCGATGATTGGAGGTTTGTTACCCTTGTTGAGCGCCGTGTTGAGCATCTGGATTGCATCGTAGTGGAACTGGTCGGAGAAGCGGGGCCAGTGAAAAGTGAACGACATATGCTCATCGTCGTCGAGAAGAGACCGTTGCGGCGTGCGTCCCGGAACGGCAAAGTTATCGGCCTCCGAATAAAATAAAACCAAACCCCATTTTCCTCGTATCTCTCGCTTGGACCATGGCGCTGCAATCTGGGAAAGGACTCCTTCTCAAAGCCGACCCCATAGCTGCTGCATTTCGCGATGAAGTGAAGACGTCTCTGAGTCGGTGCACGCGTCGTCCGCGTTTGGTTGGGATTCTGGCGACATCTTCTGCTCCGAGTAAATTCTACGCCGAGTTCACCAAGAAGCAATGTGAAGATCTGGGAGTCGAGTTTGTTCTGAAAAAGACTGGCGCTGCCGATACGGGCGATCTAGGGGAGGGCGAAGGTGTCGAGGAAGCCATCATCGAAGCAAACGAGGACGATAATGTTGATGGGATTATGGTGTGTATCAAGCAAAGTGAAATTTCTGGAGTAGCAATGAATCCTCGAAGGTGTATTACCCAATTTTTGGACCTCAACAGGTTGGTTTGCTCAGCTGTCCGAGTTCTTGAAATAACGCGAATTTTCAAAGGACCACTATTTGCAGCAAGTACGCGTCTCGTACTTGAATGCGCGCGTCGACTGAGTCCTCGCGGTAGGTCGTGTCTCCGTTGAAAGACGTTGAGGGCTTGCACTTCAAATTTCACTACAATCTGTACCACAAGTGAGATTGTGCTCATTCACCTCGCCGCGGTGGCGTGACTTAGCCATTCAGCATCCGCTTCATCAAGCCACAATCCTTGATTTCGTCGAGCGTCCCCTCCGCCGCCTCCGCGGGCGTAGTGGAAAGCGAGGATCCGCCGCCGGGTACCGCCAAGTCCATCATCCCGTGTACACCGCTCGCGATCGTCAAGTGCCTCGAGCACGTCGGGGTGTACAACAAGATTCTGCCCTACGGAGACCGCGCATACGGGCGCACGATCACCGTTATCAACCGGTGCGCGTCCTTGCGAGCGGGGCTGAGGCGCAGTGAACAACTTAAACTGACCCGATTCAAGTTCGGAGGTCGTGGGCCGGCCGCTTGCAGCGTTACTCGCAAATGACGGCGCGCGCGTGTTTTCTGTCGATATCGACTCGGTCCAGGTGCGGCCAATCTGAATAAAGGACGACTGCGGAGATTAATGCCCGACTCTAGGAATATACGAAACGGCCGCGTGTTGTGGGCGCCTCCCCACGGCGGTATCATCCCCGGCATGTCGTCCACCCCAGCAATATGACGCTCCAAGAGTGCCTTGCGGTTTCGGACGTCGTGGTTTCGGCGGTACCCTCCGCATCGTATAAAGTGAAGACCGAGTGGCTGAAGGACGGGAGTGTCTGTGTAAATGTTGCTGCCGACAAGAACTTTGAAAGTGATGTGCGGGACAAGGTAGACGGAATTTGTTCGCCGTCGTCGTGCGCTGACAATTCCCGAGGCATCACTGTATGTTCCTGCGGTGGGCAAAGTCACCATCCTGATGCTGCTTCGAAACCTGTGCGTCAATCTTATCCCATTAACGCCAAAGAAGCTCAGGCTTCTGAACCAGGCTACGGTTGCAGCAATACAAGGCGCTTGAATAGACGCTGGTGTGCTATTAGTTCTAGGTAATAATATTGATACAAGTTTGTCGCATATATTTTGTCGACGGTCATCCTACTTGAAATAGGCTTCGGTGATGTCGCGCGGTCCTAGTGGTGTGCTAGCGCCCGACGGGAACATGGGAGTGACAGGGGTAGCCATGCCTGAAGGCTGGTCTTGCATAAATCGTACTCTCTGGCGATGAAGCTGCGCAACGCGTCAGAACATCGATTTAGCAGTCAAGACCATGGACAGACCTGCGGAAGCTTCGGGATGAGCACGAAGACGAGGGCGGATATGTTTACGGCGAATAGCCATGGATTATAATTTGTATAATGCGTAGATGCCAAAAACCTGAGGATAGGGTGAATTGATTAACGATGAAGAGGGCCGAGACGGAGTGGACCTACAGCGTTATGGGGAGAATGAAGAGCCATTTCTTTGCGGGCGTGTACTGCGCGCCATCGTCAATTTGCTCCCACAGCGTCAGATCGTCGTATGCCCCGCCATGAAGGTCATTCTCGAACGGAATGCCGGTCACCCAATGGAACATAAGATATGAGAGCTGGACAGACGCTCTTGAGTAGTCTCGAAAGGCAACCCAAAAGTAAACGCACAGCAAGATAGAAGAGATTAACGAGCGTCCAGCTAATTTGCTGGGTCATCCCGGGAACGGTGTCAATGATGAGTTTCCCGAGACAAATGAGGACTACGTGGATGAGCCAAGCGCCTGCGGGCTGCGTTCACATCCGGGTCAGATACATGCAGTTACACAGACGTACCTTTTGCATTGACCCAGTCCGCGTTAATATTAACATACGCGCTTCGATCCAAAACTTCTTCCACTGAGCTATCGCCAACCTGCTCGACCTTGACAATACTCCCGCTGCGAGCTCGTGGCCTGAGCGGGGAAGGGGAGGCAGAAGACGCAGAGGAGACGTCTATCCCCAGCGCCGGGAGCTTGATTGTGGTGGGACGGTTCATGAGGGGGAGAATACCAAGCCTCGCCGTGTAGACCCAATAAAAGCTTGGGTGTGACTGTGACAGTAACGGACCACCTGTGTTTCCCGAGCTGATTTCCGACTATCCGGGCCTCTATCCAGCCATATCCGTTCCTAGTCCGGTGGTCCCACTATCCATATGGTTCTACTGCACTGGTGCACCCTCGTTCCCGACGGAGAGTCTAGTCTTGCTGCCATTAGATTCACCGCGCCAATACGCGTCTCTTTCATCCGCGTCTTCCCCACCGGAACACGTCCATTCTCACACTCGCCTGACCTTGTCGCGTCTGTTCTCTGCTAATCTGGCTCTTATAGTGGCTCAATCTCGTCTGTACAGCTGCACGGAGCCAAATGCCTTCTTTCTTGATGTCTTTTTCAACGCGCACCCCACCTCAGCCGAGTCCAAGGACAAGCAACGCGCCGCGAACGCGCTGGTGCCCACCTCGATCGCATACGCGGGCGGCCAGGTCGATTTCTCGGTAGACATGGGCACTGAGGTGTGTATTTCAGGTTTTGGTCTAGACTCGTGTGCTGCGGCGCACTGGATGCCATTTGTGGGCGCCGGATATCATGAACCCCGTCTCTTTTTCACTTGGCACTAGTCTACCTGAGGCAGCGTAGATGAATTCCTCTGAACTTTCATGCCTTGCGATAGTCCTTGATTCTGTCCCGAGGCAACCATTCATATATGGGTGCAAATACAGAGCAAGTTTCCTGACTTCACAAAGGTTTGCACCCATACATGGATGGTCGCCTGCGGGACAGAATCAAGGACTATCGCAAGGCATGAAAATCCAAAAGAAACCTATCTCTCTTGCTTTCATCCAACAATGAGACTTGAATCTCCAGGCACTGCTGGGGCGCGCATCAATCTTCTGAAGAAAGAGTTGCCTATCAAACCAGACTAATGCCTCTACAGTACGCGACTCGACTAATGATAGTCAAAGGTGCATTCAATAGCGTCTCCATTGCCATATACGGAGAAATCGTCTCGGACTCTCCCCCAGCCCTTTCTGCGTACGAACCAAAACCTGTGCCTTCCGTCGAAATCCGTCCCCTCTCCCGGGCCGTCGACCCATCCAGCATGCTCGACCCCACCCGCCTCGCGACCCAACTGCTCTCGCTGATTCCGGACTCCCCTCCGCTCGCCCTCGTAATCCGCCTCATGTTCTGTCTAAAACCGGGAAATGATGACTGGGATCTCCCTGATTTTCCGTACCTGCATGCGGATCTGGACGCTGACATGGGGGAGTTCGATCTGGAAACGGCTGTATCGTGCACAGCCAAGCCCGTGCGAGATGACATCTCGCCCGACGCACTCTCGGCATTTTCGACAAAGGTCGCAGAGTCAATCGGCACAAAGGTCCGTACTTTACCTGCTGCGCCGGACTTGCAGTAATTGATTTTCATTTTAGAGCAGCGATCAGGCTTACCTGCTCGCAAAGCTGCTCTGTATCTCCGCGCCGCAGCACCCCGAGATGGCCCGGACGCTCCTGGTTCGTAATGCGCTTGCTTGGCTGACCGAGGCGTGCTGACGCAGCACGGGCAGCACCAAGTCGACCTCGAAGCGGTGTTTGACGCGGAGACCATGGGCGACGAGGCGACACTGGTCCGGCTCCTCGACGCGGTCGCGAACGCCGACATCGCGCGGCACCTCAACAGCGCCTGGTTCCTCGCCGAGCTCGACAAGATCCACGCCCACCCGACGGTCACGGCTGACGCGAAGCTCGTCGCGCGCCGGCTCAGCGCGCGGATCTGCCGCTGGGAAGCCTTCGAGGACGCGCTGTCGAACCCCGGCGGCGACTTCCAGGAGGCGGCGCGCATGCTCGAGGACGTCGGCTTGGAGGAACAGTCGATCGGCATCTGGCTCGAGACGATGCTGAATCATTCCAACCTTGCGGCGAAGCTCGCGGCCAACCCGGTGTCGACGGCGCAATTGGCGCCGCCGCTGCGGGGCACCACACACGACAACCTGATCGCGTTCACGCGCGCGTACGTCGGCGTCGCGAGCGTGCTGGCCGTCTGGGGGTGGACGGACAGCCTGGGCAACGACGACTGCCGCGCGCAGACGCTGGCGATCGTGCGGTTATGGCAGACCGTCGATGGGTATCGCGAGGTCGGTCTTCCGTACGAAGCCGTGTCATCGATGCTGAGTCCCTCCAGATCGTCAATCACCTCCTCCTGCTGCGTCAGCTCACCCGTCGGCTCGAGTGGATCACGACGGACAGCATCCCGCCGCGCAAGTCCGGCGTCCTGGCCGAGCAGATCCTTGCGGACTTGACAAAGGACCCTCACGCGATTCTGCGGGATGACCTCATGTGGACGGTCCTCGAGCTCGTGCCGCCCGTAAGGTTGTCTTTCATCGCCGAGCACGAACGGCTCTCCATGCGGAAAGTCGCCCTTGTAGCCCGGGACCGCCTGCCGGCCGCGGTGGAAGAGCTGATGTTTTCCAGCTCCCATCCGCTTTCCCTCCGGCGCTTACGCACCGTCCGGGTGTCACTGGCGCTTGTTCAGCGCGAGCTTGTCGGGAGCGAGCACTTCTTCGAGGATCTATGGGACGACAACGCCTTTGGCTTCGTTGAGCGGCTGATTGACATCTTCCTCGGCGTCGCGGACGACCTGACCGCACACTTCGTCCTCGTGCCGCCCCCGCCGATGAACCAGCCGCTCGTGGGGCAACTCTTCCGCACGTCCGACGACTTGCTGCACCTAATCGTCCAGCTCGCGCCGGAGTTCAAGCTCATGGGCCGCGCGTTGCGGAACCTGACGCGCGGCATCGCGGACGTGTTTGCGTGTACGGATGCCGCACGGACACTGTATTCGCACCCCGGCCCGGCGGTGGACGTACGGCAGACGTGTCTGGATGTCCTGAGCGCGTTCTCGCAGCCGGAAGTGTATGTGGAACCCCGCAGACTTGGCGCGGAGGTTGTGCTCCAAGCCCTGCTAGAACACGGTGTCCCTGGCCGCGGGCGTGACCCTACGAGCCACATTCTGCAGGTGCTCGCGCTAGTTGGTCATCTCCTTCCGCATACCGCTGGGGAAGATGACCCCTGGGTCACCTCTGTCCTCCCGAACGTCCTTTCCGAGTTTGGCGTGTTCTTCCGTCTCCTGGATACGGGGAACAAGACACATCTCATTAAGCTCCTCGTTAAACTGGATAACGGCGTCATCGGGATCGGGGAGTGGCTGCTCATGGAGGAGATGAAGCATCTTTCCCAGACGCTCGAGAGCCTCACACACTCAGTGGCCTCGCACGAGCTTGAGCTGGTCAGACACCATCAGGTGTTCCTCGCGCTCCAGTTTTTGTGTAATCTAGTCGATGCGCCGTTCGAGATCTCTGAGTGGTGTATGTCGACGATCTCCTCCGTGCCCGAGGTATCGCAGCCGCTTGCTGCGTGCCTCACGACGCTCCTCGACATGCACTTGGTCTCGCCCGTGCTCAATGACCTCACGCGCATCCTCGCTATTCGGGCCGATGCGTTTGACCCCGATCTCAAATTCGCGCTCGTCCTGAGCAGCTTGCGGGTGTTCCAGCACGAGCCCCTCGTGCTGTTGAACGTTTTGAGAGAGCTCCCCGCGGATTCAGACGCCCATCACCGTGATATGCTGCGTCTCGAGATTGGGCAGACGCTCTCCGCGATTGCGTCAACGGACCTGTCTGCGAAAACCGCACAGACCGTGCTGTCCGTCCTGGGCTGGCTTGCCGATCAAGCCACCGTGAATATGAACACGCTGTGCGGCATTTCCGTGTCCTCCCTTTCCCAGCTCTACGCCAAACTCGAGGAGACGCTCCCGTCCTCCACCGCTCTGGCAGGCGTGAAAGAGTCTTTGCGCGTCGACGACGACGACGCTATGGTCCCCGCGTCGGTCGAGCTGCCAAATCGGCTTGAGCTGTCCTTACAAGACATCGAGAGCCTTCTGCACCCGATGCTCTCCCCGCCCAGTACGCCGAAAAACGCCTCGAACACGCCCGATATCCTCGGCGTAGTCACCTCCCCCGCGAGACTGCTCCGCTCGCCCGCCGCCACAGGCCTCACCAAAACGTACGCCAACAACGACTTCCGACTCCTGCGTCAAGCGCCCTCCGCCCGGCTGAACACCAGCAGGCTCCCTAGTATGCACGGTGCGTCCTCTCACTGTTCAGGTAGACAACTCGCGTTCTCACACTCGCGTATATGTACAGTCGACGTAGGTATCCATGGTCGCTCGGGCTGACCGCTGCTGATGTCCTCTGTTTATTATCCTTATCCCTATCCTAATTCAATGCACACGCCCGCAACGTCCGCACGGCGGTAAACAAAAATTACATTACTTGCAATCTATAGGACTTTGAGCTCGCGTCTGGGTCGCCCCTGCTCGACACTGGGTCGTTCCAGAGCCAGATGCAGCTCCAATTCAATACGCAATGATAAAAATCCAAATAATGCAATTGACAAGACACCGCTGTAGTGATTTGCGGTGGGTGCTACGCGGCGTCTGGATTTACTGACCTTGCAGGCGACGTCAAAACGGGTATTGCCGTTCGGCTAATGGATAGGGGCGGGAGGCGGGGAATACTGATGGCGCATACGGACGATGGACATGTACACGCAAAACGACGGTCAAGAATGTATCATTGTATCACAATCTGTAATTCTTTACATACAGAGATAACAAAGGACGACTTCGTCAAACGTTGAGCTGGAGTGAAGAGAAGAAATCTGGGGCCCAACGAGATTACACTAAATAAACGTTCGTGTACATTCAATAGGTGACGAGAAGGAAAATACTAGCTATGGTACATTGGCATGCTTTGCACGCATTAATGTCCGACTCCATTCATCTTCGTGGGCAGGGGAGGCACATCGGGAATGGCAGACTCCTCGGTCTCTTGGTCGTCCTCTTCTTCGCTGAGGAGTTTGGCCGCGAGCTGCTTGTATTTCAGAATGGAATAGATTGGCAAGGTAAGAGAAGCAGACCTTCATCGCCTCTGCCTCATTCGAATAGTGTCGTCCCCGTGCGCGGACAAATTCAGCGTGCTTGACGGCAGCTGCAAAGGGAATATATCAGCAGAAGTTCAGGGACTCGCGTGCGGCAACGCACTCTCTTCATCCATCTCCTCATCGAGCTCGACTTCCTCGCCCGTCTGGCGCTCATCGGCGCGGATCTCCCGCCTGGCGTCGTTCGGAAGATTGAAGCTCGTGCTCCTGCTGGAATTGCCGCTCCCAGAGCGCCCAGAGGCGCTTCCGGACCGCCCTGAGACAGAGCCAGACCTTCCGTTGCTGGAAAACGAGGTGCGCCGCGAGGAAGGGCCCGAAAAATCTGCGCCAGTCGGCGACGGCGACAGCACGGGAGATGTCGCCGAGTCGCCGAGTCCGTGGTTCCAGACGTACTGCCCGTTCAGATCCAGATTCGGGATCTCTGCGGTGCGTGGATTAGCTGTGGATGTGTACCTGTTAGAGCGAGGGTAGCGAACCTCCTTCAACGGTATCCGTTTCTGCGTTGTATCTGACGTAGGGAGTCTTCGGTTCTGTGATCTTCATGAGACTGTCCTTCTGGATTTCGGTGAGGGCAAGGTTCTCCTCATCCCACTGCAGACTACTACAAGAAGTAAGACAAGATAATCGGTGCAACAGAGTGTCTGGACTAACTGTCCACCGGGTGGCCCAGGGACCTGCGGCGTGTTCTTCAATATGCCCTTGGGTTTCGGGTTCGAAGCAGAGCGGGGCAGAGGAGGAAGATGCGGGGGATCCGCGATAACTTGTTCAGACATGGTATGGTGGAGTAGGAGTAAGAGGTGAAGAGAGAGGGTAAACAGTGGAAGACTTCCAAATTAAGCAATCTCAAGCTTAGGCTCCAACCCTCACACACGCGACTCGTCGGCCTGGCCTCTACCTGGCTGTCTATGCGCCCTTGAACTCATTTTAACCGCGTTTTCCCAGAAGCGGGACTGGAATAACTGGAATATCCTTCTATCGGATATTTGTGCGGTACAGAGGCGACAGTGGACACTGGCTAAATTTTGAGGGCTTTCCTATATCGACCTCGAGACTACACTGAACCGACTGCTGACTTCTTGGGTTGCCATTGTCTCGCGACCCGTCTCGACGCGCAAATGGCTTTCAACGGATTTGGCTATGACACGTTCTCGCCTGACCTCCGCATTGCCTCCATCGTGTCTCTGGTCACTGTGACCACTCTTCTTGGTTTTGCTCAACTGAGGTCTCAATCGTTATCGATTTTTTGACCTCATGAGACTCAAGCGCTCTCCACAAAATCGATGATCCAAGGGCTCCACAGCTTCGAAAGAAAATTGGCGTGTATGAAGGACGACGGACTTCACGGTTTCTCTAGATGGAGAGTTAGGCTTTATCTTCTGACAGCGGCGATGCATCCCAGCCATACCACCGAATCTTTTATTGGGTGGCCCTCACCCGTCTCCCAGAAATTCAAGGTTTTCTCCTTAAAAGAGTCTTCGTTCAATCCCACAAGTAACACCTGATAAAGCGGCGTTGTGCGACCTCCGCCCACCCTATCATCAGGCGATCTTACAAAAATTCAAGTTGCGCTATTCTGACAAGTCTTTGTTCGATCCTATAAGGGAGCTCAACGGCGTCCCGTTCCGTCTTCTCCGTCTGCCCTAAACTTTGCTCGCAATAAACGCTGCTGCCGACCCGGCATCTTGACCGTATGTCCTACACGAAGAGGAATTAGCCAACGCAACCAAGTAAAAATATAAACGGACAAGTGCGGTGCAAGAACCAGGTCGCCATGCTCGCAAATATCATCCCCATCATGGCAGATAACTTTCGTGTTCGCCGCATCGATACCGGTGACCGCTGTGCCATTATCGGGATCGCCCTATATTCCAGTAAGCAATCAAACTGAAGATGAAACGAAATCCTCACAAAAATAAGAGCGGCGTTGATGCGCGAAGACACGTCGGCGGAAAGCTGCTTCGCTGAATTGTGGACGAGCTGACCACCCTGGCTGTACCCAACGCTGAAAATCGCCGCCTACACGAATGGTGTCAGAGCCACTCGAAATTGCCCAGTAGTGGACGTACGTTCGGACACGCCGCAGCGGCACTCGTCAACTGTCCACCGCGTCAGCCAACATTTTAAACACGTTCATTGGATCACCTTACATCTGCAGCCATAGTCGCTGACCCTTGCGCATCCCCACCGGCCAAGAACCCCGCAACCGATGCGGGGTAATCCACGCCCTGGAACGACAGCGACTTCCCGCCCAGCGCTGTTTTGAGAGCTGTTTGGAGAGGTGGGCCCGCCACGACGCCGATCGGAGCTGGCTCCGTGGTTCCCCGGGCGAATATAACCTTACGTCGTGCGCATCTCAGCTAATCACTAGGCGCGTGATTGAATGAACATACCATAACATCTGCGCAAGCAGCCTGCCGCTCGGCCACTGGGGCTGCGAGAGCGAGCAGAGCAAAAGAGGCGAAAGGGAGGAAAGGGAGGAAGGAAGAAAACATGGGTGGGGTGAAAGGCGTGAACGTTTGAACTTCTTCGACTCCGTGGCTTGGACTTTTTATATTTGCTAACTGCACCCGTTGCGCTCTACCACGTTAATTAAAGGTAGACGCTAATATTCGGGTCCAAAGGTCGTCAACAACGCCATAGAACTCTCCTAGGCCTATTGTGCCTCAAGGCTCGAAAACGTGCTTAGTGCAGCGGTACCTTGTTCCTCCACTGTAGATGTTCAACGATCGGTGAGACCAAAACTCCCAAGAGGGGTATTGGATAAATCATCCCCGCCACTCCTCATGCTACGGTTTAGCAGGCGCTGCTGTTGCCAGAAAGCCGGGACATGAACTTATCGAGGCGGCCTTGATCAAGCCTGAACGGATACAAAGGTTACCAGGGGACATAGCTGAGCACTATATTATCCTGACCTGATATCCGTACAGGCGTGGTTGGAAATGCCGACAACCATGATGCGATTGTAAATTTGTAATTCAACGATCCTGCCGCAACGACGGCATCCGCTCTAGACAATTCCGGCGGCCGAAATTTACGGAGTCTCGGTGGGAATGGGAGGAAATTGCGTTGCCAAGTGGACGGCCGGTTATGATCTTGCAATGCGCCTTGGGAATCGGTTTGCAACCTTTCCCACCAACAAACTCCACTGAACTCAACTTTGTCCTCGGAGATGAATCGTTGCTGGAATAGAGTTAATCCGCGCGGCTTCGATTGAAACTCAACCGTGGGAAGAAAAGCTTAGACCGGGCCGCATCGTTACACAGATAAATGGAGGCGATACTCGGACGGCTTAATTATTGGGGGCAACCAATTGTGAGCTGCGGTGCGAGATTGGTAAAACGTCGTTTTCAGTGTCATAAAAGACAACGCTGAGTCAGCACGCATCAATGTCCATTCCCACGGTTCAAAGTTCATAAACCCCGAATTCGTATTACTGGATGAGGTATTCATTCCCGCCGTGGGTCGAAGCGCATAAATTACTGTGTCCATCTAAATATATGTATCTAGTTCTAGATTATAAAAGTATGGAACCAGACTCTTATCTAGTGCACCACTTTCGAGTCGGCAATACGCTTGAAAATCGGAAGGAAATGGGCAGTGATAAGCCATAACTATGCACATACCATGTTAGACCTCGCAGTGTGAGCGAAGGGGGGTCAACGTACGTTGTACCAGAAATACGAAGCGCGGTCGGCTTCGATTGAGTGGTCCAGGACAAATTTGATAGTGGAGATGTAAGCCAACAGCGAGATGACGAGCGCTGCTGCCACGGGAGGTTCCCACAGATAGATAAGACCACCGGTCCAGGCGCCTACAAGAGCCATCAGCGACCAACGAGCAAGGCGTGGCGGGAGCATGATCGGGAGGGTTTTTCGACCGATTGAAGCATCCCCGATTCGGTCACGAAAGTCTTGGGCATGACCCTACTATTCAATGAGAGATATTCAGGAAAGATAAACAATTAGAATACCGTAGTCGTGTGTATAAGGCCGCTGAGCGCGATGGCGATGACAGATGTTTGTGAAAGAGAGTGTCCGTGATCTAATGACAGGTCGATTTGAACCCAACCGACAGAATAAAAGTAAAGCATACCGAAAACGATTGTAGTGCCCCAGCAGTAGCATACATAGCCGAGGGATCCCAGGAACGACTTGAGGAACCAATTGCGAGACATGCCAAGCTCGTTGTAGCAGTATATGGCGATCATGTAGACGGCATTGCATAGAAGCAGCCGATAGTACGCGCTGTATAGCACGGCAACAGTCCCAACAAAAAGGTACAACATCTGTGCTGCATCACTGGAAATTCTTCCGGAAACGATAGGTCGATTCGGCTTGGACAGTCGATCTTCTTCCAGTCCCACAATCTACCGATCCAGTTTTGGGCGTGAAGTATGGAGGATATTGCCGCTGCATACCTGGTTTTTTATCTGAATAAGTGCAACCGCATGAGCTTGAGACTGAACCCGGAGAGTTCATCTCTTACCTCAAAAGTGAGGAGATGTAGCTCCAACCAGACGAATCCCAAAGTGAAGGCCTTGATATCAGTTGGCCCAGCAAGGACCAGCGATACAGCCAACTGAGGATAGTCAATCGGCTTGAACACGTTCAGACAAGAGTCAAACGTACAGTAGGACCAATGATGGGAACGGCGTCGGATTGGCTGAAGAGATAAACCGTCTTCGGAAATTCGGTTGCCGCTGTGAGGAGCGAGTTGAAACTGTAGCCTGTCAAAACTTTGGAGTCGGTCATTTTTGAGTGGTGTAATCATGGCTGCTACGAAGAGTTCTTATACTGCTCCGTGCTATCCCCCTGGGCCCACGTAGAATGTAATACAGCCATCGTTAAGAGGGGCAGAAAATAGTCCAAGACAAATGGAGACCAACATGGAGTCCCAAAGCGAGACACTTGGTCCATGTTCCGCCTTGCCAGTTCCGTCCCCAAGGAATGTAGGAGTGTCGGGAGCCTCAAGGAGAAGCTAAGAAACAAGCGCTTTGAATCTGAAAATTGTCGTGGAATTATTTTGGCGATATTGATAAAACGGCGGGCCCTGATGCCGGTGCGAAAAACTTCGTCCCGGACTCAGAGTAGCTTGCTGAGATAGGTCGCAGAAGTTGCCATCCAGTTGAGGCCCCAAAAAAACACGAATAGTCTCCGTGGTTGCCGGGACTGGTCGGACACCGTTGAGCTCGTACAGGCGGACCAATACCGGCTATCGCCGGCGGCCATTTAGGCTAGTCAGAGGTATCGATCTGTGGTATATTTGCACTGGAAGGTGAATTGACATCGTAGTTCAAGTCACCGCAGTCAGTCCGACACCGTGGAGCTCACTAGTTAGTGACTCTAGTATTGGTCCGTTGCGAACTTCCCATCGGAGTTCAACTTGAAGTCGCCGTGGTCAGACGGACGCCGTTGAGCTCGTACAGAGGCACAACCATCGGCTATCATCATGGCGGCGATCTAGGCTAGTTGGTGGTTGTTATCAGGCTGTCGTGGTATCGGTGTAGCGCTGTGGAATGGACTTCAAGTTAGGCCAAATTCAGTCCGGGCTCGAAAATTCAACTTACGGCAGATGGTCCCTCATCAAGTGGTAAGGTAGACGACTTGTCGACTGCTGGTAGACAGTTCATAGATGCGATCTTTTTATGCAAAGGTGAGAGTCTGTTGAACTTGTAAACTGATAGTGGACAGGCCCTCTCGCTTAGTATTTCTTTGCACACCAGAACGGTGTGCGAAGGGTCAAGGTCGGTCGGTTAAGTATCTGATGCACTCGCCAGATTCTGCGGCAGTCGAAACTCCGGACGCAGCTCTTTTGATTGCTCCGAGTCATACCGCTGCCAGTCTGGCTACGGATCACGTTGGAATGCAGGCTGGGTATCGACTGAGATTCGACTCACTGTGAAGTGCGGTGAAATTCAGGTTCATAATTCCGCTGCCATCGGCCGGGGCATTCTTTGAATGACGGTGCAATGAAGAAATTCAGCCTGTGCCATGGCTTGGTCAGTCTACTACTTCTCGCTGGCAAGAAAAGTACGCTGAAAGTGTATGAATTGCAATATTGCAATTGGCCATTGCCAAATTGGAAAAGTCTTCCTTTTGCAGCGCGTACAGTCCAGCATATTGGAGGAAGTGTATCTTGCCCTGGGTGGATGGCACTGGATGCGGGCGCAGACTGCACAAAGAAGACAGGTCTCCAGACGCTCGAGCCGCCCGTCTAAGAAAAACGGGTCCCGTCCATCACATCCGTTAACGACAGGCGACGAGTGAGAGCCACTGGCAACCTGGGCGAGTCTCTCTTGCGGCCGTCGGCACCGCTCAAGTTTCAACCCAAGCTCGACCTCCGAGTCGGACTCTCGGAGTCTCCGAGCCCACCGTCCGAATCCTCAGGATCACGGTCCGAATCTGGGGCTTTAGCAATGCCTTTCCGCTTGAGCGCTGCCAGTGGTTCAGACGTAGAGCTTCTGGGAGCGCTATTGACTCGAAAAGGCAAAACGGAGGAACAATCGCAAATGATCCGGTGCAAACCCGGCGCAAACAAACAATTGCAACTCGGATTGGATTCTTGATTGATGCGCGCCTGTCTTTTTGTAGACGACTTTTTGACGCGTCGCGGCGTCTCGCGACTCACAATACCTGCCTCAGCTCTCCGAATGCCGCCTCCCGCCTTTGACGAAGCATATCTTGCCCAGCTCACGGAATCGGCGCATGGTCAGACTGCGCAAGGTCACGGTGACCCGACGCAAGTAAGTACATATGTCTCTAGCACTGCAGGCAGTGCCTTGTAGTTCTTTCGCTCTGTGCCCTGATCTGGACTCTGACGCATGTCGGTACCGCTCTCAACAGCCGCCTGGCGGCCCGTATGTGGTCAAGAATCCTTTGCCGTTGCCGGAAGGATACATCAGCGTCGAAATCGCACCTCTCAAGCGTTATCTCGGCAAGGCGCAGTTTTTGGAGGTTCGTTCTCCGCCCACGGCGCTCCGGATCTCGCCTCACATATTCTAACTCGTTCAAGGAGTCTCAGGCCATCATCCACAATCATGCAGATATCCTCTTCAATGCCGCAGATCGGGGTTTGGACGAAGGCAAGGTCGAGAAGATCGGAAAGATTCGATTTCATATCATTCAACAAAACTACATGGGCAATCATGGTATCGACAAGTTTGAGGAAATGGATCGCGCGTCCCGCGAACTGTCTCAAATTTACGAAGCTTTCTTCGACGAACAAGGCGAACCTACCCTGGACGATCTGGACGAAGCTTTTCGTTCGTGTTCATCGACCTCCATGCCCTTCAGGTCAATGATTTATCGCTTGCAGAGGGTGACATGCTCTACATCAACTCCGTCCGCTTAGAACCAAAATGGCGCGGATACGGTATCGGTCTCCTTGCTCTCAACGGTCTGGCCGGCCTTTTGCCAAGTTTCGAGATGGATATAATCATCCTCTCTCCCGTCGGGCTGAACCGTGAGGAAGGGTATGACCGCACGCTGGCCAAGGATAAGCTCACTCAATATTATGCTAAACTCGGCTTCGAAGTACGTGTTCCTTTTCTGCGGTTCTATACAAGCGCTGAGACTCGTTTCCTGTAGATGTGGCACGACAAGTCTGATACACAACTACCCTTTATGGGCACTTGGACGGGCTATGTTCGACCTGATATCGAGAATGTGAGTCGATTTTTGTATGTCATCTCTGCGGAGTACTAAAAATTGTCCAAGGTCGTACCTCACCTGTTTTAACACCAATGAAATGAGAAATGAAGTGTCTGTAAGTGTGCTCCCCACAATCCGTCATCTCATGGGTCCAAATTGAGCCGAATCGCAGGGTGAATTCTGTAAATGTGTATTCGCGTAGGGGACGCTCATGTAATATGCTTGACTTTGACTTGGTTGCGTGCAGTTTGATCGACAGAGCCGAAACGTTTTCCGAAAGTGAGGGCCTGAACCTATGGCTTCCTCTTGGCATGCCGCAGTGCCCGTGGTATTGTTACTTATGAAGTTTCGGAGGGCATTATGTACTCATGATGTAAAATTGAACCGTGGGAAGATATCCGATGTTCGATCATTCAGCGCTGGCTCATGACCAATGGGCCACTAAAGTCAATGGGCTGCCTTCCCCTCCGATTTCCGTCTGATATTCGTGCATTTAACGAGACCTTTGGTATTGTATGAGTACCATTCATCTAGTCTCCGAAATGGAATTGCTGTATGTCATTAAGGCAAGACTCCTCCAACGTTTACAGAAACAATATTCCTCCTCAAAGGGAGTTACCCGGGCGTCGGGTGAGATACACGGGCATGGGACCACGCGTGGTCACGAAATAATCACGGATGTGCGTCGGCCAGGCCTCGCTGTCGAAACCGTCCGCGAACCGTAGGTTAAAGGATTTGAACAGGACGGTGAGCATCATCGTCATCTCCAGCTTCGCAAATTTCTGACCGACACAATTAGCGGGTCCCAGTGAAAAGGGGATGAAGGCAGATTTGTCATGCTTCTCAAGCATCGACCCGGGGAGCCATCTGTCGGGAATGAACTGGTCGGGGTACGTGAAGTAGTCGGGGTTGCGGTGCAACGAATAGGCAGGCATGTATACGCTCGTCCCTTCGGGGATATATCTACCCGAGGATTTGAGACGGTGACAAGAGAGATATGTTCAATTAAGCTCACCTTCCGGCAATGTTTCTTCCATTTTGGCCCAGGCGAACTTGTCTGGTACCGTTCGAGGGAAGAGGCGGGTGAAGGCGTAAAGTTTCATTTCTGTCAAATGTAAGGTCACCAAGAACTTGAAAAGTATATAGAGAGACTCACATGCAAGCAGGTAGAAAGTTCAACTTTCCATGCTTGTTGACATCGAAGGGATCGTCTCCTTCGGTATACACGCTGTCCAGCTCCCGCTGAAGTCGCATGTAATGCTCCGCGTTCGATAGCAGAAACCAGACGAAACTGCTCAAAGCAGAGGACACGGTGTCGGACCCCGCAATGACAGCCACGACACCATCAGCGGCCAAAACATCAAGGCTAGGTTTTTTTTTCTCAAGACCCGTTTCATCGGCCTATGGAATAAGTTCTGAATCAGAACGGATCTACGTTATTTATGTGAAGGGAAAACTTGCAAGATGGTACCATAGATCTTTTGTACCTGCCGGCGCGCCATTGTTAATGCGCCGTATAGCAAGACCCTGTCCGAAATCGTTGAATTCCTGCATGAAGCGCCGAACCTGAGGGAAGAGTCGCAGTGTCTGGATTATCCAAGGTATTTGAGCAAACACGGTAGCAGCCCTGCCATCTTGTTATACTCATCTTTACACCTCAAGTCACGTAGTTTACTCACCTCATGAACGTCCTAATTCGCTCCCCCACTCCGACTGAATCGTTCCCATCCCGCATTACTTCGAAGCCTCCGCCGAACCTATACTTCGGAGCGTCAGAGAGCCATCTGAATAATGAGCCTAATCTCTAACGCGAGATCGCCCATCATGTCGATTCTACAGGAAGTCAGCGCAGTGCATATGAATCACTGAAAACGGTCCATACGCGAATAAGTCGAACCAGCACACCAAATCCACCGGTCCATTCTGTTCGTCGAGACGAGCAAGTAATTGGCTGACGCGTTTTGCAACCAAGGGCTCGTACTCGCGGATTGACGAGGAAGTCATAGCGCGATTCCATACGCGGCGTCTCACTGTGTGGGCCTCCCCAATCAGCCCTGTGACAGGGGGTGTGGGATGTGCTCCGCCTTGGTAATCTACCAAAACGTCAAATAATTCTGCGGACGAGGGTGCCGTTGCGCACACTGTCCCTTGTTGAGACCGCCGAAGTTGAGTATTTGGGAGACAGCGACGGCATCGATTATCGATATTTCGTTTGGACCTAGTGGTGCAATATTATCAGCGAGATCCAGGTCGCCTAGAAAAACCCACGAACCTGTTCGAACGTACGGCCCGTACGTATCATGCAGTTTTTTGTGGTACAGATACTTGTACCCCGACAATACGACACAACAGCTCCATAATTTGGTGACCTTGCCGATGGCCGGTCCAGGATATTGCGCCAACGGATGAAAGGGAGACAGGCGGTAAGCGACAACCGCGACGCTCAACGTCCCCAGAAAGATAAAGTAGCTCCACAGTATACGATGGGGAGTGAACAGCCCTCCGAAGAAGAGCAGCAAAGATACAGGTTCGACGGCCAGCAATATTAACGGAAGATTCGCGCTTCGGGGTTCGTATTTGTGGAAGAAGCCATAATTCAGCTGCCAGTACCGATAGAAGAAGGTTCAGTTGAAACTTGACATTGTATGTACACACCAGTCCTAGAAAAGCTTCAGGTATGAGAACACACATTTGCTCAGAGCCTGAGCAGACGTAGACGCAAGACAGATAGATTTCATGCAGCGGCTCCGAGTCGGAAAGAAAAAACGTGGATGAGTCGAGGGTCAGAAGCATTGCCGACAGACAGAATGCTCGCGGGAGGCCTACGTGGGTTGGATCTGACATGAAGTTTTCACAGCGGAACTAAAAAAAAGGCGAGATGTGATTCGCCAGTCGTTGATATCGATAGAAAGCCCCCGTTCGAATGTGCCTCGTGTAGGGCAATCTTCGGAGAAGATAAGACTGGAACTCGCTGCCGGTTTAGATTCTTCTTTCTCGTCGTGAGAGTCTGAGACGGTTATTGTCCTCTGAATGACGAGGACTAGAGGTTGAACGTTGAATGATAGACAATCTGCAGACGAGAAAATCCCTGGTAGTTGAATGGAAGATGAGCATGATTTCATGTTGCACGAGTTGAACAGCTGGCTGGTGCCGCCGCGAAGTCCTCGTCATATTTGCTGACCATTTTGCAAACCGACCAATATTTTCAAAATAATCACGGCGGCTACAGACCCTTCCGAGCAAGGATTCCTCGTCTTTCGGGGTCAAACTTGAGGGAATATAGACGATCGATGGGCTCGGCCAGCTCGTCCGCACTCATCTTTGATACCAAATGGTGGAAGGGTCTTAGCCTGCCGCGCATCTGGCCTCTGCGCCGGATCCTTGTGTCGCAGTTCATGAATGAAAGGGATCACAAAGTCGAGACCAATAGTAACCTATGGTCCAGTCAGCTTCAAATTGTTAAGTGATAGGCCCACATACCATGACGAACTCGCTGCGCAACATCTCTCCGACGGACATTAACCTTCCAGCCAAGCAGGTAAGTGTCTGTTCATAAATTGATGGAATATACTACACACACCTTGAATGGATCGTACGGTATCGTTTCTGAGATCTCGGGGATGTGTTTCCGTAGCTGGCCATAGCGTCCGGTCACTAGCTCTCGGGCCTCGTAGCTGGGGAAGCGGACGGATAGTTCAAAATCGATGAAGTAGTACTTCATCGGCCTGAGGTACGCTTTGCCATCTCTTCCCGCCCTTGTCGACTTGAAGTGAAACCCACTCGGGACCATCTAGGACGCATCCATCACGATGTTGGCCACACATATATCACTGAGGCGGGATCACTTCATGTTCTTTCAGAAGGACAAGAATTTCGTACGAACCGATGAGCGATGTTCCTGGTATGCAAGAATTCGAGACCCCCCTAAGATAGCTTGTCAAGGCGGATCGCTACGCATAAACTAGACTCTCACCTCGAGAACCTGCTCGACGAACGCAACGAATTCCCCGACAGTTGCGAATGGGGGATCATGGCAAAACCGCATGAGAGGCATAACCATAAACGCCAAATCGTCTACCGCCGGAATCAAATCTACCATTGGTACGCCGTGGGCCTGAGCGCCTGGCTCATCGGTGAGGAAGCGCACAATTTGGGTCTCAGGCTCTGATGGTAGCGTTGAAACCCACTTCAACACTACATGAGCACCGTCGGATATTCGCGTGGCGTCAAGCACCCTGCATTCCTAACGCGACAAAGTTCAGCTCAGTTAGAAAAGAGCACCCTAACGCGGCCCTGCAGGAATGGCAGTCTCCGATTCGTCGGGGCTTTAGCTTCTCCCGACTCGGAGATTCCCCAGAGATGCTTAGAGCAGTTCTAGTTCCCGCCGGAATGAACCAGCCTGGGTGATAACGCGGGCGTAGCATGTAACCTCTCAGGCTCTCTGCCAACCACGGTTGCCAAGCGGCCCAGTTTTTCTCCTCCTCTCCTAGCTTCGAAAATGCAGGGTTAGCAAACTGTAGGTCAACGGGCATTGCTGAGCTTGGAAGGAGGAGAGTTGTCTTGAGGAAAGACCTCAAAACCTCCAGGCCTCCTGTACAGCTGTCTTGACTCGATCACAAAATGGAAAAAGACAGGAGCTGAGTATGAGCTGGCAGTAGCAATTCAGCACAGATGCCCGTTGAGTCTTGGTTAGTCGAAAACAGGTCGTCCATGGACGTTGGAATTTGAACCAGACTTCGTAATTGGATTGAATTGGACGGTGGGGAAAGAAGAGGTACCGTGGGATGATTTCAACACGCCAGTTTTCCGAAGCGCCTTTCAGATCGCCCAAGCGCGTCGCGACCCTTCATCCCCTTTTACGGCCACAAATGTGCTTCAAGGAACTTCAAGCCTCAAAAAGTACCTCATATACCCCCGAAAGCCTCTATGGGCCAAATGGACGCGTCCCGCTCGTCAGCGCTCGTCCTCTCGCCCCGAGAGGCTCCCGACTTGAACTCGCGAGAATGACTCGACGCCGTTCAATTTTGCAACCGCTGCATAAATTCCGAAGCTATGGCCCTACCAGCCTGACCTGGGGATTAAAAGGAATCAGGGAAGCGACGTGTATTGTACCAATGCAACTTGCGCGAGTTGGAGCCATTGCGGCGGATGCACGGGGGAAAAAGGGATTCGAATCTGCTTCGGGTTTCGTTCTCTCCAAAGATCCACTCGACACGCTCACGCGGGCTGGTATTGCGCTCAAGGAGGTACATTACCTGGAATTGCGGCGTCCTGCAAGCAGAAGGAGGCCCCAACAAGACGGTTTCGTTGCAGCCGACAGAGCTCTTGAATGACTTCTGCCGTCCTTGACCAATTGCACCCAAACCTGACACGAAATTCCTGGGCTTGACCCTGCCATTCGAGGAAACATCTCAGGTCCGCTCGATACTACCCAAGTCGAAGCATATCCATCCTGATAACCAAGCCCTATCTGTGAAAATACCCTATCTTCCAACGTCCTCCATGCGGTCCTGTTCTCTCCGCTCCACTCATCTCCAACTACTTACTTGTAACACACAACCTGCCCACAAATCAAACTGAAAACGCCCGCCCTCTCCCCTGCCCACTTGTCCCAATCCCCCGCCATCCGCTCCAGCCCCTCCTCATCCACCAGTCCCGTCCCCACCGCATTTGCCTTGTACGTCCCGTCCTCGCGCGTCCTCGTCGCCATCGTCCGTCCAAATTTCTCCCGCGCCTCCCCCGCATACGTCATGTCCCCGGCGCTGTAATTCACCTTGCCGTCCTCGAAACCAGCCTGTAGCGCCCAGTCCAGCAGCATGCGCCCGGCATCCGTGTGCGCGCCTGTTTTCTGCGAGAGCTGTGCCTGGATCTGTCGCCAGAGGGTGCAGCCGTGGAATTCGGGATGCAGGATGAGAGATTTGGCGTCGGCCTCCCTGCACGCTACGAAGCCACCGGGCTTGAGCACGCGGCGGAACTCGACCAGCGCGCCGACGGGGTCCGGGAGATGGCAGAGGACCTGGCTCGTGTAGACGACGTCGAACTCTCCGTCTCCGAATGGTAGGGCCATCGCGTCTCCAGTGCGGAAGGTGGTGTTTTCCGGGAGGTTTGGCTGCGAAGACGCGGCTTTGATGACAACCTCGCTGGTGTCAATGCCTGTGATGTGCCCGACGAGGGGGGCGAGGGTCGCGGTGATAGACCCAGGGCCACACCCGACATCGAGGACGTGGTGCTCGGGCTTGAGCAAGGGCGTGAAGTATTGGCAGGTATTCGAGGCGTTGCGGGCGCCATGGGCGCGGAGGACGGCGGGCGTATGCCCTTTCTGGTAGGTTGTTGCCATTTCTTCGACGGTGATGTTGTTCGATAACCAGTGCGTGTCTTGGGCCGTGAACGTGTCCTTTAAATATCACACAGTGAATCTGATCTCTCGTCATTCATCTCACATAATCACGTATCCTACACTCCTCCATTCAATGCTCGTAAAGTCCGTGGCGTGCTAACCATCTCGTACCCGCTCTCGCTTTCGCCTGGGAATTCTCGCTCCTTGCCCATGACGCGCCCGCGCGTCGACTGGCTCACGCTCATCCGCCGCACCTCCGACACTCCGCTGAGTCCGCTCTCTCGCGACCCCTCATTGAACCCGTCGTTGAACGCGCTGTTCTCCGCAAAGACGACGTTGGACGCGACGAGGTTCACCGACTCGGACGGGCCCTCGGTGGTGAGATTGGGCCCGGGGAGCGAGCGCATGTTTATTATCATGCGTGAGACCTGGAGTGCTCATTAGCACCTGTTATGCAAGGAGGAGAGTGAGCATACTGCTATGCACGATATAGCTGAGGTGGGACTGAGAACCTCAGTCGGTAGCGCGCTGTGACTGGTGGAATAAGGACGTACCCGAGTAATACAGAACGATAATATGCGGCAAAGGACGTCTCATAAAGGATGGCGTTACACAACGTAAATGCTAACCAAGAAAGGACGGTTAGTTCCGTCGCCCGGGCAGTAAGACGAAGACTCGCTGAAAATGAATGCAAAGTAGATGATCGAGTCGCGGGCCAGCATGTCCAGCCTGGGTTCGACGAGGTAAGGTGGGTATAAATGCTGAGAGCGCAGGGCACTTTAAAACTCACGTTGGATTCCGCATCCGCGTGGCGATGCTCAGGCCCTTCATAACCTCCACCCTCCCGAGGAGTCGAAATCGCGAGGTCAACGGGGGAAACACTTTCACCAGCGTCATGACCAGGATGAGCACTGCCACGCCCTGTTCTCAACGAGGGTTTCAGAGATGGAAAGAATACGCACGCTCGAAAAAGACAGGCGCTATCCTGGTCTCAAAGTGTAAGGAGGTCATCCACACGGCAAGAAAGCAGACTCGCCAGGTCCCGCTTGCGTATTGTTTAAGCAGCGGTGATCGTGCATCGAGTCCACAACTTAACGGGGCGGGTTGGGAGGTTCCTGCGCGGAAGGTACAGCAGCGAGAAGCCAAAGTTCACGGAAAACACACCCTGGGTATAGGCGACTGATACAAGCATACACGTAACGACAGCGACAACTTCCACTGGTATGCAATGCCGCGGTCAATTATTCCTTCCAGTGAATAATAAGACATGTGCTCACAAAGATACACGAAAATGAGGAAATAGAGCATGGTCTAAGGCGAAATCAAAAGGGTTTCACATAAGGGAGCAGCACGCGTACCCTGGTATTATTGTCTAGAAGACATTAGTATTATGGTAGATAAATACACCGACGAACTCACAAATGGCCCACAGCCTGATCACCATCATCGCCTGAGCAGCAAGAATCGCCAACCGCGGAGGACTATACATGGGTTCAGCGCCAGTTTAACTGTGCGCGTCCCGGCACGTACATGATTTGCCAGTATCCATATACTTGGCAGAACTGTGAATATTGAGAACTTGCGTGGCTGCGAAAATAGGGAAACGCACAGATTCGGAAGTACCCGGATATCCACCAGCAATATATTGTAATCTGCAGAGCATGTCAGTTTATGCCAAGGTCGAGGGAGGTGCGCACAATAATAGGGCTCGCGTGACGTATCGGTTGAGCATGAACAGGAACTTTGGCAGTCGCCATTTGAGACTACTTGGCGTTCAGCAGCGCGCCGAGAACCAGGAGCAAGACAGGGACTGACGACCACACGCGCTCGACTTCTTCATCGAACGTGACGATGAGTTCGTACACCAGCAAAGCGGAGGTTGCATCTAGGGCAGGGGAGATTGTCGGATCCCGGGATATGGTACTGATGAGGGAAAGAAGCACGGACATACGACGTAGTTCTGGGTGAACGTGAAGCGCGTATATTGTTCCGCCTCCGCTGGGGTGTACTCGCTGATGTTGTGAGCGAAGGCGGGGCCGGGCATGAAGGGGGACGGACAAGCAGCAAACGACGGGCGCCTCCGGCGACTTTGGGCATGCGGTTTTAATTACTTATCTTCCAGAGAGATAAGCGCTAAGCACGCACCGTGCCTGATTATCACGGATTCACAGATTCAGATCTCTGTGTGATTTTTACTTCCGTGACATATGACCTGTCTGTCGTCTTCTGTCGTAAGCACGCGTTCTTTTCCTACATAGTCGCGCATTTATTGCAAAATGCAGGTGCTGAGGATGCGGTACCTCCTCGTAATCGTGTCCCTGGGCGGTGGTATCTCGAACATATGTACATGTGAGCGGTGTGTTGACATCGTGTGCGCGCTCCGCGATTGCTCTCCAAGTTTCACGGCATCAATGGTGGGGAAGTACAGGCGTCGGGATTTGCCGGCATCCGCATGTGTTTAGCGATGGCCGCCGCGTCGTCGGCGATTCGGATTATCAATTTTCAAGTTACCGACGAGACGAGCGCTGGACCGATGTATGTAGCTTTCCAAATACCTTCACCACTCAGCAAAGTCAGCGTCTGTAAAGGTTTAGTAAGAACACTTTCAAATCTCTTCAAGATGCGACTGCAGATTTGTGGTGCACTCGGCTTACTCAGTCCTGGGGCTGTCTATAATAGCCAATGACCGGCGCTGCCAGGTATTCAATCCCAGTCGAAAATACCTCAAACTAAACTTACTCACAATGACCATCTCACAAGACCCAGCTGCGCCCTTGGCCGTCCTAGTCGGAATCACCGGCCTCCAAGGCGGCAGCGTCGCGCGCGCGCTCATCGACTCCGACAAGCCGTACCGAATCCGCGGGCTGACGCGTGACGCCACGAAACCTGCAGCCGAAGCATTCGCAGGACAAGGCGTGGAGATTGTCAGCGTCTCATTGACGGTCGATAATGCGGCCAATGTCCGCAAGGCGTTCGCAGGGGCCGACATTGTGTTTGTGCGTTCTCCTTCTGCGATAGTGCTGGGGCAGGTTACTGAGCGAATGCGTGCAGGCGGTGACCAACTTCAACGAGCACATGGACAAGCAGCGGGTAAGGAGCCTCGACCTGCATTTTGCAGTTATGTAGATCGCGCTAACGGTTTGGCAGGAGGTATCCGAAGGAAAGATGCTCGCCGACAGCGCCAAAGCCGTCGGCGTGAAGCTCTTTATCTGGTCCGCCCTCGAGTCGCTCAGCGCGCTATCCGGTGGGAAATACTCGCGTGTGGGGTTCTTCGACGCGAAGAGCGAGGTCACCGCGTACGCGAAGCAATCCGGCGTCCCGCTGGCCGTGGTCGAGGCGGGGTATTACGCGACCAACGTCTTCGAGGCGGCGTACGCGCTCAAGAAACTACCCGACGGGAGATACGTGTTTGGGCTGCCCATCCCCGCCGCCACGCAGGTCCCGGTTATCGACGTCGCGCACGACTACGGGCTCTATGTCCGCGCAGCGATTGAGAATCCTGCGCTCGGGCCAGGTGCGGAGGTGCTGTCCGGGACGCTCATTTCTTTCGGAGAGATGGTCGCAATGTTGTCTGAAGGTGCGCTCGGAGACTGTTTCGCATGCTCTGTTAATTCCGGGCGCAGTTTCGGGCAAGAAGATAACATACGTCGAGTTCGACCGGGAGACGTTTATCGCGGCGACTGGGATGCCCGATTACGGGCCGATGCTTTCAGACATGTTCGAGGCGTTTGGGGTCCACGGATGCAAGTGTCTGACTGTGGCCGCCAGATAATCAGCTAATGTG
Source organism: Mycena vitilis (assembly GCA_029203975.1). Classification (NCBI taxonomy): domain Eukaryota; kingdom Fungi; phylum Basidiomycota; class Agaricomycetes; order Agaricales; family Mycenaceae; genus Mycena; species Mycena vitilis. Next base: position 135,479 of record JARGYF010000146.1, read on the forward strand.
TTCACAGATTATGGCCCGAAGAAAGTCGCAGACGTGGGCTTGTTGGCAAGAAGACCTCGCTCATGGTCGGAGTTCTTGGCTGCTAACCCGGTGAATCTCGAGTAGTAGTCGTGTATTTTTGGAAAGCGTGTTTCTCGTCCTTGCTTACAGATATCAAAACTGTTGTACAATTACATTCTTAGTGTCCTTGAAGCTGGTTCATGGCAGAGCTTTTCCAGAGTTGATCGCGTTCGCGACTTGGCTGGTGTTGGGCCGATTCTGCGCGTATCTGAGGCATTGTGAATTCGGGCGCGCAAACAAGAGAGGAGAGCTCACCGCTCATAACTATCGAGATACAGTTCCTCTGTGCTGCAGGTCGCCTTGAATGCGGGATGGGCGAAAAGCCGGGAGAGCCAGGCTCCGAAGTTGTCGCCGGCTGGGAGCTCGAAAGCGCGATAATGCTTCAAAACGTTGCTCGCCCTGTATATCCCTAAAACAAGCCTGTAAGCAAAGAAACTTGGGTAACTGTTGTACTGACATGGGCCGACCATGACATCGCTCAAACTGAGGTCCCCGCCTTCGTGCCACAAACCGAGGCCCGCTTCCTGGGCCTTCTGCTCTCCAACGCCTGACGCGCCTCCGCCTTTAACGATCTCGCGGCCCGCTCTCTCGAAAAGCGCGACGAGAGCTTCGAGCCCGCTGTGGAGCTCTTTTCCGCCTTCGATCTGTGCGGTTTCGTCCTGAGCCTGGAGGAAGCGGTAGAAGGCAGGTACGATCGAGCGGCTGATGTGGTCGCACTGCAGTCGGACGAGCGCGCGGGCATCTGGGACGCGGTTGTTATTGCGGTGATCGCAGACCAGTAGCGGAATGCTAACATGGGTCTTTAGGCAAGAGGCTCCGTTTCGTTGTGTCGGCGGCAAGGCTGCGACGAGTGAGTATTGTCCGAACAAAGGTGGCCAACCCACTCCTCGAGGTATTCGAGAATCACGGTGCTTTCGTTTAAGCCGCGCGGGGGCGCATATTTGTGCAGCTTCAGCCCAGGCACGAGGCCCTTGGGTGACACTTCAAGCAGGTCCGCCGGTTTCTTGTACGGATCCACTTCGTCTAATGACGAGTCAAATTCTTCGTCGCGACAAACGAAACGAGAATCGTACAGTACTAGGTCGTCCTGTAAGCATACTTCAAGTCGCTGAGGCGATTTCAGTCATGTTACTTTGTATGGGATGCCAAGATACTCCAAAGCCACCCAGGCTCGTTGGACGAAGGGACAAAAGCAGCTTCCAAAGAGGGTGATATCTTGAGCATCCGAGTGCTGTTTGACGGTCTCCAAAGCCGAGCCAGTGCATTCAAGGTGGTAATGCTTTTGTTCAGCCATGGTATGCAATGTCAGGCGCAAGCGAGGTTGGGTTTGGAGCAAGGCGCGGAATCCGGCCCGGGCTCCGCTGACCGAATCGTCTTGACATTTACCACCACACGGGCATGGTCAACACCTCTGGGTTTCTTCTGCGTAGGATTGTCAGGGTTATGGCCCTTACCTCGCCCAACCGAGATGATGGGGCAACTGAAACGCCGATATCGCGCAAGACAGAAAATCACCATCCCAAGATAAGAAGTTAAGAATACTCGGGTGATAGGCGTATGGTCTGGTACTACTTAATGCGGGGGTCACCGGATACGGTGGAACTTCAAGCTTAGTTGGACACAACCACCATGTCCCGACTGCCTGCCCCAGAGAATCCTGTCCTCGACGCAGAGCCTGTCAATGTATTTGAGACCAGGCAGTCTGATGAATACAAGGACGACAAGGACCAGCCTTCGACGCCACCGGTAACTGGCAAGCGCCCTCTATTTGTCTCCTCGATTGGAAAGGACGAGCCGGTGGTAACGCGTAGAGAGTTGTGGAGTTACTATCGTTCGTGTTATTTTCATCTTCGCCCAAGTACGCGCTAACCTACATTACCAGTGTACTGTAACGAGAATCTATTCTGGCTTTGATTCCTGATCTCTTATTCAAAATTACTAGACAACGGAGACAACGGTGTTGGGCCCAATGGATACTCCATGACGCTATTCCAATCCCTCGCGTTCGCAGCTGGTTATGACCCAATTGCGGGTCCTGGCTCTTCTTGCTCTGCCGACACTGCGTCCGGCCAATGTGTGCTCCCCTGGGGCTCCGGCACGAAATCCGTCACTAGCATTGTCTTGGTCGCGAACGGCGTTAGTTTCGCTGTAAGTTTTCCGTTTTTCACTCGCGGCGCGTCTCATCGGTGCGGATAGATCATGACAATGATATTCACTACCATCGGTAGTGCGGCTGGTACGACTTGCGCGCGTGCACTAGTCAAGAAAACTTACATTCAATAGATTACGGGACTTTTGGACGCTGGCTGCTCTTCATCATCACGATTATCTGTTGGGCCGCGCAGTTCTCCAGCATGGCTCTCACAGGTACGGGCATCGTAAAACAGCTTACATCAAACTCAAATTCATTTGGCGACAGAACCATCTCGCTGGGGCGCCGCCATGGCACTGTACATGATCGGCTTCATTTCGTACGGTGCGACTCTCGTATTCTACGCGGCTCTCTTCCCGCGGCTCGCGCGCAACACGCCGCATGCGAAGGAAATCCGGGAGAAATACGAGGCGGGTGAGACGTCCAAGGAGGAATACGAGCGCGAGGAGAGCCTGGAGAAGAACCTGATCAGCAATATCAGCACAGTATGCTCAAATTTCTGCCCTCGCTAAAACCCGGCTCACGAGCGCAGGCGCACAGCAACATCGGTTATATATTCACACTCTGCCTCAATCTGTCGATTCTTCTCCCGTTGGCATCGAATTCCAAAGTCAACAACTACACCATAGTGCTGTGCGTTTCTTTTTCTTTCCTCTTCGGGCGTCATTTACGGTCCGGCAGGACCAACGCGTACTGGGTCATTACGGGCATCTGGTGGTGTACGCAACTTCTCGGCTCGCGTGTTATTCTTTCCTTACCTCGGCCGTAGTTATCTTCCAGCAACCACGAGCGGGCCCTCCCCTTCCAAAGGGCGAGCATTACATTACGATCGGCTGGAAGCAGATCTGGGCTGCTGCTAAGCAGTACAAGCAACTTCCGTACACCTTCATCTACTTGTTCTCGTTCTTCCTCCTCGCAGACGTGCGTTAGCCTCCTAGCGAATCTTCCAGACATACTTAATCGCCGGCGCAGGGTCTCAATACCACCGGCACGCTGGTCTCCATCTGCCAGAACGACAAGTTCCAGTTCAGCTTCTTGCAGGTACACCCCGTTCTCTCTACCTGCTGGACACCCTTTGACGAGCAACCCTAGAACACGTACCTCGGTCTCTCGCAGGCCATTACGTGAGCTTTCATCGTGCGTATGGGGATGCCGAAGCTCATTCTCCGCATGCAGGTCCACGATAAGCACGCTGGGCTTTTGGTACATACAGAAGTACTGGAAGATTCCGACGAAGAAAATGGTGCCTTCTTTCTCGCATGTCGGATATGGATTATAAAGCTGACTTGCGTGCGCAATAGTTCGTCGTGACGAACGTCGTTACCATAATGATCCCGCTCTGGGGTACGCTGCTCACCCATTCCCCTTCGTTCTTATTGATGCAGCTGCGTAGGCATGATCGGAATATGGACTCAGAAACTTGGGTTAGTACATAGTACTCGTCTAGCTGTAAGGCCCTTTCGCTTACACTTACCCTGTCAAGATTCCACAATAAGTGGGAATTCTGGTGCGCATCATGTCATCCAGCCACCAATGTGTATATGCTGACCGCCACCCAGGGCCTACAACGTCGTATTCGGACTGTTCCAGGCGCCGTACTACGCGTTCTCGCAGACGATGATGGCGGAGCTGACCCCGCCGGGCTTTGACAACATGGTCCGTGGCTCCCCTGCAGTGCGCGAGTCATCTCACTGACACTCGTCCCAGTTCTTCGGTCTCTTCGGACTCTCGAACCGCGCGAGCTCGATGATTGGGCCCAATGTCATCCAGGCCATTATCGATTCGTCTGGGAACAACTGGATGGGTGCGGGTGTTCCTCTTCTGCAGCGTGGTTTCGATCATCTTACTGAGAGGGTCAGGCTTCCCCTTCCTCTTTGCGCTGTGCACCTGCGCGTCGCTGGTTATTTGGTTTGCGGTGGACATACCCAAGGGGCGCAGCGACGCCGTCGCGTGGGCGGAGGGTATACGGGCAGCCAAGTACGCGGAAGACGGGCTGGTCACGAAAGAGTAGCGAATCGGTAGTAGTGGGTTTAGGTGCGCGGAATCTAATCAGTGCACGGAATCAAATGAGGGATTACTTTTAGCCGTGTCTTCAAATAAGGATTACGAAATCAGCCGGATGTCCATGAACTAACGGGAAACGTCCTTTTTCGGTGTGGACATCGGAAGAGATTTACCGGTGTTTACAGGAAAAATTTGGATGCTTTAGTGACCATTGAATGGGAGAACGACCGTTATGTGCCATCGGTGGCTGTGGGAGATTATGTGGCCCAGCCGATCCGTCGGCAAACCCACCGGAACGTCCTATGCGTCCTATCGCGATGTCATTTTCTTCATAATATTCTTCCCAGAAACGTACTCGGAACAAGTCCGCAGTAGTCAATGCTCATGACATATCTCGTCAAGTCGATCGTTATAAAACGAACCAAATCAATATCGTGTTGAACAAGCTCCAGCCATGTCTATTCAGCGAGCCGTTGTCGTTCAGTCTCCCAAGGCGCCGTTTACGCTTGGTTCTACCGTCATACTGTCCCCTGCCCAGAGCGAGGTCCTCATCAAAGTCATGTCTGTCGGCCTCAACCCCGGGAACTGGAAACAACGCGAGTTCGACATGCTGGTTGACGAATACCCAGCTGTTCTGGGTAACGACATCGCCGGCGTCGTAGAAGAAATTGGTGAAGGTGTCGCGGACTTCAAGAAAGGCGACAGAGTGTAAGCGCCGAGCCTCCGAGTATTATTGGTCAAACATTGATTGGGGTTCCTCTACCAGTTTCACTCAGGTTGTCAAAGGTGCATTTCAGCAATATGCTACCGCCCCTGCGGCAATTCTTATCACGGTACGTGCACATTTCTCCCCGGGTCAACACACCCTCGCAACTAAATTATTCACTCACCGGTAACCCAGATCCCAGAGAATCTGAGCTTTGACCAAGCGTCCACCGTCCCAAGCAATTTTACCACGGCTTGTGTAGGCATATTCGCTGCGGCACCCATTGGCATCGGGCTTAATCCTACGTTCTCGTGGGACAAACCGCATCAAGGTGAATCTGCGCTTGTCCTGGGCGGCGCAACGTCTATCGGTCAATTCGGTGGGTAACTACGATGTTTCGGCCACATCGATGCCTGCTCACAAGCACGCAGCTATCGAGCTCTTCAAATTTCTCGGATTCACGCGGATCGTCGCGTATGCATCCAAAGCCCACTTTGCCTATCTCCGCCAACTCGGCGCGACCCAATGTGTCGATCGCACTGAAGTGCCCATCGACTCGTTGGCCGCTCATGCCGCCCTTACGCCCCAAGTGAAGGTGGTATACCACACAGTAGATCCTGCGGCATTGAACGCTGCGTACGATTGTGTTGCAGAGGGTGGGAGCATCGTAACTGCTCTCCCCAGCAGCAAGTTGGACCGCGATTTGAGTGCCAAAAAAGCGACATTGGTCGGCGTTCGAGGATTTATTGCTGGCCAGGATGTTATGAAGTATAATCACCCCCTCGCCGGAGTTGTATTGACGCCGGAACACACCAATTTTGGCAAGTTGATTGTCAAGAATCTTCCGCAAATGTTGGAGAAAGGCCTTGTCACGGTAAGCAGCATTTTTTTCTTCTCTTCTCTACTTGAGTGTTCACCTCTCTCTCTCTTACTATTAGGCAAATCGCTATGAAGTCCTGCCAAATGGCGTTTCTGGTATTATAGGAGGAATGGAGAGGTTGCAGCGCGGAACAGTCAGCGGTGTCAAGCTCGTTGCTCACCCCCACGACGCGAGCGCGTAGAAGCCCAGTGTCCGGAATTTGGTTACCCGAACCAGTTCAATTATTTTTTGTATTCCGCGGCGCTAAATCAAAGCGGCATTTCTGTATCTCGGCTATTGAACTACTGGTACTGTGTGTATGTGTGATGATCAGGTCTGGGCGCAACACTAGAAGCAAACGTTAACGAAATTTCCGCATTAGTGATCCTTGTCCGGGCATCTCGGCGTTGTTCAACTGCCTATATCCAGAGGCTGGTAGAAGCGGCCTGGGTATTTGATCTCAGGGATATAAATTTGAACCGGCTGGACAACAACCGAGCTTCAATTCATGCAACAATTCATGCAAAACTCCATCACGGCAAGAATTTCCCACGGTTCAACCTCAGATCTCAACATCTGTCGTGGAGCAAAAAGAGAAAAGCCGATAATGCATGCAGCACAAAAACACTGACTTTGGGACAAAAATATTGGTAGCGACTTAACTCATATCGGTAGAACATATGCCCACGAGAGACTACGGTAAGGATCGTCGTGTCATCTAAGTTTGAGGTAGTAATTATTTTACAAGCGTCCATGCTGTGTCAGGCCAGTCCGATTCAGATGTGCTCCTCAGGGATGTCTCTCAGTCTTTCAAGTTAAGGAAAGAAATAAGGTGATCCAACAAAAAAAACTAGCTAAAGAGAGACTGACTGCTCGGATGCGTTGCAGCCCAAACTTGTATCAGCGGTCCCCCCATACTGCTATCGCAGAATCAAGGTCCACAGTTTTGCCAAACTCCTCCACTTCCCTCGTCCAACGGGTGTGAAGTCACCGGCAACCTTGAGGTCTATGGCGGTCGGAATGCACTTTTAATAAAATCACTATAAACTCTGGGTTTCCATCGTAAAATGTTAAAAATTCACTTAAAAAGTCGGAAAAACCCAAGTTTGTTCAGTTTGGGCGGGAAAGCCTCAGTTCATTGAACAACGTCGAGATTGTGTAGTTCAACTTTGGTTCTCAAACTTTGTATAAACTTTCTGTCCAAGAAACTTTTTATAAAATGTCTGAAAAAGCAAAGCTGTGCAAAGTTGAGCCGAGATTCAGGTGTATAAAGTTGTTGAAGAATTTTGTATGGAGTGAGCGCGGCGGTATCACTGATGGGAGACTGATGGCATCACGGGCCGGACGAACGACATGTTCTTGGGGTGATCAGTACCACCGTGGATGAGAATCAGGTCGGTGATACTGCCCCCTCAGCTCCTGGACTTGGCTCCCGGATGGATTCGAATCGATAGAGGGAGGGAAGGGCTCTAGGCCGAGTGCGCCGAATTGATCCGCGTTGTGCCAGCACCGCCACCCATCACTGATACCGCCGCACAAACTTTATACAAAGTCTTCACCGTCGACTTTACACAAATCTATAGCACCCGACTTTACACAAACTTTGGCTTTCAGACATTTTATACAAACTTTTTCGGACAGAAAGTTTACACAACTTTTGAGACCCAAAGTTGAACTACACATTGTTGAACTCGGCTGCAGACTTTTAGCTAACTGAGACTTCTCCCTCTCAAAGTGAATGAATCTGTGTTGTCTCAAGATTGTAAGTGCAATTTTGACATTTTACGATGAAAACCGACATTTTATAGTGATTTTATTAAAAGTGCATTCCGACCGCCATAGAGGTCGCTGAGATGCGGTTTTCGACCCACGTCGGACCTGGATTCAGAGGAGTTTGAAAAATGCGCTAACTCAGATCTTGCGATAGTGGTTTGGGGGGAATTCTAACAGTGTTCAGCTACAACGCATCCAAACAGTCAATCCTTGGTTCAGTCATCGCTCCAGGAGGTGCGTAAGAGAAACAAAACGGTGGCGAGCTCGAACATGGTTGGTGCGGACTTTCACAATCTTCATTTGCTGCAGTAGATCCAATAAACCAAGATTTATGGACACAGTTATTTGAAAAACATAGCTCGTGCGGACGGAAATTGATAGAGGCCTGTGCCGGGCCAATCTTGAGAGTACGCCGGCCATAAGGGGAGCAAAAGGGTACTCCCAGCGCTCTGAAAATGTGTGTCAGTCAGGAACCTCATGGGATTCATTGATATTCATTTCTTACCTTCGGGTTTTCCGCCATTTTTTCGAGGAAAGTGATTTGGTGTCCAGCGCTCTGTGGACAAGAAGAGTTTGAGGCAGAAGGGATGAAAAGAGACGGGTGGAACAATGTACTACCCCCCTCCGCCTTTCTCCCCGCCCCCACTCTCCCGGCCTACAGCACTCTGGACACAAAATCACGATACTAGAAAAGAGGATGACGGAAACCTTTGAAACACTTCCCGAGGCATAAAATCTTGCAGCCGCCCTACTGAGACGGAGGGTATGGAGGTAAGAGACTTGGAGCAAGACGACGACCTGAAGAGCAAAGGGCAGGAGGAGAGGGCATGGACCCAGATGTAGAGAGGGATGGAAGGGCGGAAAGAGCGGTGATTTTTTCGAGCTTAGAGATGGTCCATTTAACAGAAACAGGGCCCACAAAACCGCGTGCACACGCTCCACGGTTTGTCGTCGCGTACAACGGACACATCATATCACCGACGCCGTCCTGGCTCTCCAATCACCCTTCGGCGCAGTCTCCTACCCAACCTCACTTGCGGGGTTGGGGAATCCTAGTAGCGGTACAACAGGCTGAATCCTAATAGTCATACCAAAAGACAAATCATGATAGCCCATCAATAAAACCGTTCTAGCCCCACAATAGCTTCCGAACTTCAATGCCCCAACCCCTCCAGAGAGGCTGGCCTTTAACAAACGTCAACAACATAGCCACCCGGTTCCGCCGCCGCCATCAATTCCCGCTTTCGGCGGCCCATTCACTCCCCGCTCTAGTATGGACCGTGTGGCCACTCTGCTAGGCCAGGAGGCTGTTACAGCGTCCGACTTCATTATCACACTCCTGGGTACCAGTCCACGAAGATATCAACCCGCCGCAATGGATTCCGTGATCTCTGGAGGGGTTGGGGCATTGAAGTTCGGAAGCTATTGTGGGGCTAGAACGGTTTTATTGATGGGCTATCATGATTTGTCTTTTGGTATGACTATTAGGATTCAGCCTGTTGTACCGCTACTAGGATTCCCCAACCCCGCAAGTGAGGTTGGGTAGGAGACTGCCTTCGGCGGCGATTTTACACATGTCGGCGATGCCTAGCCGCAACCTGCGTACCCAGGTCCGAGGAGCTATTGCCATTGGACCGCGCTGGTGAATAAGCCTGAGTTTGAAGCGCTAATGACGTGAGCTTAGCCTAGGCGGGCAGATTCGGATACGGCGCAGCAACATGGCCGACACTCGTGGGTCAGATAACCCAAGCTTGGGTACCCCCTACTCTTGGACACATGTGGAAAATAAGCGAGGGGACATTCTGTGGGTCCCGAATAACCCACCTTTGGATATACCGCTACCTGCCGCATGGTACTGGTTGAAAAGCGAACATATGCCGTAAGTTGATGTTGAACTTGAACTACGATGACTAAAGAGGACTTGACCCGAGTCTCCACAACACGGAAACCAGTCTGAATCGCCGCCGCCGCCGTAGTTCTCGTAGTTCTACCATAGCCGCGGCGTTGTGCCTCGTGTATGAGATCAACGACATACAACCGAGCGCAGAAGTACTCGGAAGTTGACGTCGAACAATTTCACCGGACTACCAAGGGCAAACGAGACCATTAAACAGTACGTGTCTGGGGCCCTTTCATCTTTTCTGCTTCTGCTTCCGTTTCAACTCATACTACCGCCGGTCCTCGTGTTGTTTTTGTGCTTGAGTTGTCCTTGACGCATTTCGGCATCGCACACACCTCCATCTGTTTGGCGAGAGTAGTAGAAGTATCGAAACCGCGCCTAGCTTGAACTTCGTTTCAATTTATCATGTAGAGATGATTATTTCTTACCCGCACACCCACCGCCGCATGGTTCGTTACTTTTTACCAACTCAACGCGGTCCGGTTCTCATGTCAACGGCAAGACGACCAAGTCGTATAATAACATTGACTCGCAATAAACTCCTACTCAAAAGTCCCTTCCAATTCAAATCACAGCGTTACAATTTCCTCCAATCGCCCGTCATTGTGGGATTCATCAAGGTTTGAATTAGCTTCTAGGTGAGTAATAAATTTGCCAGATCTTCAGGCTGACAAGCCGAATTAATCCCTGCACAATTTTATGTAGCAACATATGGCGACTAGAAATGGCGCTGCATAAAACCAGCTGGTGGTACGTACCGTCCAGGACAGCAGCGGTCTTGATAAAGATTTACAAGCTGCGTAAAGTTTTTATCGGGACTGTTGCTGTCCTGTACAATGCGCACCACCAGCTTGTTTTACGCAGCGTTATTTGATGGCCGCTGTTTTCTACAGCGAGTTCGATCACCATAATTTTCCAGGTGTCCCTTGGCTCAGACGTGCATTCCTGGTTGGGCCGGGGGCACTGCAAAGCATATCAAAGTATGCATCTGGTTTCTCATGGGATCCGGAATGAGTGGAGGTTTTTAGATCCCAGACATCCGTCTTTCAAATTACACTACTAGTACCCGGCGGCGAATGTTAGATTGTGAGTACACTGAATTTTTGCGCCTGTTTCAATTTGATTACCTAGCTTACATAAATTCAACATCCCGTCTCAGGCGCAGTCAACATCTTCACAACCTCCTCATATCGCTTCCGCGTCCCCTCCACCACACTCGCGTCGATCAGCCACCCGGCGTTCCCGCTCTTCCCGTTGGAGTCCTCAGGCCCTGCCTCCAACCCTTTCCGGAACCCTGCACCGACCAGCCAGTCGCGCAGGTACTGTTTATCGAACGATGGCTGGGGCCGTCCCGGCTCGTAGCCAGCGGCCGGCCAGTAGCGCGAGGAGTCGGGGGTAAGTAGCTCGTCGATGAGGATGAGCTGCTGCGCCGCCCCTGCGGGGACGAGCCCAAACTCGAACTTGGTGTCCGCGAGGATGAGTCCGCGGGAATGCGCGTGTTCAGACGCGGCGGTGTACAACGCGAGTGCGGCCGTGCTTATTTGAGTGTAGAGTGCGTCGCCGACGAGCGCCGCCGCTATAATAAAAGTTATTGCATTTCATCGAGTAGAATAAACGAATAGGCATACTAACCCTGCTCTGGTGATATATTCTCGTCGTGCGCGCCGATCTCGGCCTTGGTCGACGGGGTGAACAACGGCTTCGGGAGTCGTTCCGATTCGCGCAGTCCAGCGGGGAGCGCTATGCCGTGCACGGTCCCGGTTTTCTGGTATTCCGCCCACGCTGAGCCTAAATATTGTGTATAAACCATCTCGGACTCGTTCCAAACGAAGATATTTGAGGAGGCATCGAAACGCGAACTTGAACTTACCGGTAAGATACCCCCTCACGATAGCCTCCAGCGGCACCACTTGTGCCTTGCGGACAAGCATTGCGCGCCCCGCAAGCTGCTCCTTGTACTCGTGTATTTCTGCTGGCATAGCATCGATGCCCGCCGTGATGAAGTGGTTGGGGATGATGTGGCCGAGCTTGGTGAACCAAAACCGCGAGATTTCCGTGAGGAGCGCGCCTTTGCCCGGGATACCCTGAGTCGGTGTCAGACCAGTTCACAGATCAGTAATTTAGAAAAATCGGAAGGCAATAACAAGAGAAAGACAATAGTAGGAGTAGTGGAACCAGAAAGACGAAAGACGAGACCGACATTTTTGAGGATCACATCGTAAGCGGAGATTCTGTCGGTGGCGACGAAGAGCAGCGAATCCGGGTCCGAAGTCGCGTAGATGTCGCGCACCTTGCCCTTGGAGAGCAGCGTCAAAGTCGGTAGGTCCGATGCGGTCAGAGCCATGATCGCGATAACGAAAATCCGATTTGGTTGTTTGGTTCGGTTTCGCGGTCACGAGGGCCGCACGCGTCGGGCAAATTGTTGGAAAAATGGTAATTTATCGTTGCCCGAGGCTGCACGAAGTCCACGTTTTGGATTCGGAAAAGCCAAATTTATGCTCGATTCGCCGAAATTACCAGAAATATGCCTCGGTACGCCGACTAAATTTAAAATTAGGAGAGACAGATTGCCCGGATCCTTTACGACACAAAGTCAAAGAATCTGGTCTGTTTATATACTGGGAGTTGAGCGGGATACCAATCTCTGAACCGGGAGTAAGGAACTATATCTATTCTTTGAGAGTTGAGCTGATTGAACTGAGCAACGCCAGCTCAGATCCAAACAGCGCACCCGGCCTAAACCTCCCCTTTTTCGAGACCGGTTATTATAGCAGCGGTCGAGTCGCTGGCTCGCTGTCTGTCTGCCTTCCCAGCCTTTCTAGCATTCAGTGTTAAATCAATTTTACCGTCTGTCATACAGTTTTGTGAACCTCTGCGTCGAGTTAGAATTACAGAAATACGATTCGGAGGCAGCTACTTACAATATCGCAGTTCGAGAGCGGGGCAGCTCCAAGAGAAAGAGCGGCCCAGCATACCGTCTTCCTTCTTCATCCTTCTCGGACTAGCCTGGAAGTCACAACAAGAATCGACCCAGGGCCGCCAAAAGTAGGTTAGGTTAGGTTGAATTCGACGGTAAACCAAAACGCGGGAATGACGAGTTGCCAATGGGTTGTATGCTTCGAGATAAGGCTGACTGGATGGCTGGAATCGAGGAATCGATAGTCGATTCGGATATCCGAAGGTTTTCGAGGGCTCCGAGGGGGGGCAGGTAGGTATTCTGGTTGTGATTTTCACGGTTCCTCCGTCAGGCAGGCGATGTGTTAAAAAGTATTGAGCATTGGCACGTAATTTCTCTGGAGACCCTGAGTGCGGTACTGAGATATCCCCAGCTTCGTTGATTGGTTGAAAGCCGAGACTCGAGTGCATTGTGCACCTGTATACGCGCGTCCTCGGCAACGAGGCACACCGCCGCAGAGGGCTTGCCGAAGACGAGACTCCTAAGTTCTTGCACGGCTAGGTTCAAGTCGAATCCATCCACCCTGACTTCAGTCTTCGCACTTCGGCCTACTTCGGGCTACGTCGGTGGTGCAAAGCATACCCGTAACCCGCGAGACGCGTCGCATGCCGAAGCGCCCTAATTTCTAAACCGTTTCTTCAAATCTGAGCCGTTCGAGCCTTCGACTCCGAGCCGCGGATGAACGTGTTGTGTGATCCAGCCGCGTCTCGGCCGTGTAAAGACTCGTGTCCACTTGTATTTGTAGGGAATACGACCTAGATTGCGGTAGGGAGCAGATTGCGGTACGGAAAAAGATAGAACCCCTTCGAAGTTCGACGAGATAAGATCGTTTCGGAGGTTCTCCGCCGACGAGGAGCGTTGTGATTTCAGAGCACGCGAGTGAAGGGTTTCCTGGCTGTGCACCAGGCGATTGGCTTGGTATGTATCTCCTGCGTAACCAGCTGCGCAAGAAGCATCTCGGGCATCCCGGGCGGGCAGTCGCTCACCTTCCTATCCTGGCATCAAAGCGAGACGGTCAACATTGGTTGCATTTTTTAATTTGGGTAGTCACGGCCCATGGGGGATCCACAATTCAGGGAAAACACGTCGCGGTGTCGTCGTCCTAAGGTCCAGACCTATATCAACGTTTCACGCACTAAACAACAAGCCCGTCCAATAGGCTGGTGCGCTGCAATTCGTCCTGCGATCAGACCTTGCATAACGGCGCGTTACGCGGGCACCGTAGATATAAAACCCACGCGCCGGAAGACAGACCGCCCAGACCTGCTGCCAACAAGTACACCGTCGGTCCAGATGATGATGATAAAAGCCGAGATATAGCGTCTAGACCTTGGTTGTTTACCGAGCTTGCACCGAGCGAGGTTCAACACATGAACAGTCAGTTTGAAGAGAGCTGTTGAGCGACTTGTAGGTTTTTGTGGGGTGAATGGATGAGGCGGAGGGAGAAGATGAGGGGAACGTGGGGCAAAAGCCGAAACGGCTCATGGCCCAATGGGAATAGCGATCTCGGCGTGGCGAGGCCAGCCTTCACCTATTAAAAAAACCCTTCTCTTGGTCTGCTCGAGACTCTCAGTGCTCCTCGTCCTGCTTATAATATCCGCCTCGCCAATTGCTGTCTTCCTTCCCCGCGCATCCACGGATCGACGGAGAATACGAAAACTGCGCCAATGGCACGAACACACAGACGCGATTCTGCAGCCAGCCAAAATGAGTCCTCGGGCCTGGTCAAGAAACTCAAGTCCTCACACGTCTCGGCGGCGGCGGGCGCATGTCCCAAGGGCGCCGCAGACGGCCCTGCGGATTCAAAACCACATTTCGCGGACGATGTGATGGACCACACCAATATCGCCCAGCTCCACTCGGTGTACGACTCGAACGAGCCGTTCAAGTATGCCATGGTCGAGAAACTCTTCCAGGACCAGCTGCTGCAAAAGGTCAAGGACGAGTGCCTCAGCGAGCTCAACTTTACCGAAAAAGAGACGGACATCTACAAGGTCTGCCATATTTTCTGCATTTCCCTCGTTTAACGCTCATATCCAGCTCAAAAGGTCAACCAGACGGGCGACCTTGCCTCGTTAAATTTTCTGACAGCCGAGCAAATATCGCTCTTCCCCAACCTGCTCACGTTGCGTGACGCGCTCTACTCCCCGCTGTTCCGCAACTTTGTGCGCGCTGTAACGGGATGCGGGCCGCTCTCGGGCACCAAGCAGGACATGTCCGTCAACTCGTACACGCGCGGCTGCCATCTCCTCAACCACGACGACGTGATCGGCTCGCGGCGCGTCTCTTACATCCTCTACATGCCGCTCCCGCATTTCCAGTACTGGCAAAAGGACTGGGGAGGCGCGTTGGAGCTCTACCCGACCGTGGTCGGGCCCAACGGTGAGCGCGAGCCCGTTTCCGCCCCCAGCAAAAGCATTCCACCGAGCTGGAATCAGTTTATCTTCTTCGAGGTGCAGCCCGGGCTGAGCTTCCACTCTGTGGAGGAGGTCGTCGTGGGGAACAAGGGCGAGGACGGCCGGAATCGGCTGAGCATTAGCGGGTGGTTCCATGCCGCGCAGGAGGGCGAGGAGGGCTACATTCCCGTCGAGCCAGAAACCCAGCCCAAGAGCTCTCGAGAACAGCTCGTCAGTATCTACGCTTTTATTCGAATACAGCCCGGATTAATCCACCTCCCCAGGCCATGACCTCGACCGAATTCAAACCCTACCCCTCATCCGAAGTCGACGCCCCTCCAGAAGACACCCTCTCCGACGACCAGATCGCCTTCCTCTCCGAATTCATCAACCCCGTGTACCTCCAGCCGCGCACGATGAAAGCCCTCGCCGCGCGCTTCATCGAGGAGTCCTCCCTCGAGCTGCACCACTTCCTCTCCAACGACCTCGCCTCCGCGCTCGAGCCGCGCCTGCGCCAGCTCGACTCCGCCGACGGCCTCGGCGAGGACCGCGCGGGGCGCGTCCCCGCGCACGCGAGCGGCACCGCCGGCGCGTGGCGCGTGCGCGGCCCGCCGCACAAGTGGCGCTACTGCGTCCTCGCGCCGGGCGCCCCTGCGCAGGCCGTGGCGCCGCGCGCGGCGGCGTCGTGCGACGAGATCGTGCGCGGGCTGCAGGACGAGCTGTTCCCCGCGCCGGCGTTCCGCGCGTGGCTCGCGATCGTGTCGCGCCTGCTGCCGACGCGGCACTGCGTCGAGGCAAGGCGGTTCCGGCCCGGGCTGGACTATACGCTCGCGACGAGCGAGGAGAGGGAGGCGCGGTTGGATGTGGTGTTGGGGCTGACGCCGGATGTGAGGCGCGAGGAGGAGGAGGAGGCGGTCGTGAAGAAGCGGTCAAGGCAGCCCGTCGAGGCGAAGCCGCGGGGCTGGCAGGCGGCGGAGTGGGGTGGTTGGGAGGTGGGTGTCCTTCCGTTTACATCCAAGAAGTTTTGCTAACAACCTTGCAGTGCTACATGGCGCCACACAACGAGGAGGACGATCCCGCCGTATACCGTGCCGGGACAATAAAAAAACACGCGCAGGATGCCAAGCCCGACGCGAACGGTGCCTCGTCTTCGAAAGGTCCAGCCGGGAAGACCAATGGCAACGGACACCATGCGCCGGCGGATGATGCCCACGAGGACGGCGGTGAAGACGAGGAGGAGGCGGCCGACGCGCCGATGGAGGACGAGGAGGAGGAGGACAGCACGCTGCTGACGGTGCAGCCCGGGTTTAACCGCCTGCTGCTCGTTCTGCGAGACGAGCGCGTGATGCGGTTCGTCAAGTACGTCTCCGCGTCCGCTGAGGGCTCGCGGTGGGACGTGTGCGGGGAGTACGAGGTGGGGATGGTAGAGGAGGAGGACGGAGACGACAGTGCGGAGGATGTATGAGTTAATCCATCTACTATCCATCTATCGACATACACATTCCTAGGCCTATGCCCCGAATTCGGAATCCCACCACCTCTCCGTGTAATCCTCTGGGATCGGTACATATCATATTGGTAGACAGATGGTAATTTATTGTCGGACACACGCTAATCCCAAATGCATCATGTATACACCCAAATGCTACTAGAATACCACCTTTTTGCCCTGGCTAGGCACGATCGCAGCCGATTCGCGCTTCGCGAGGGCGAGCGCTGCGCCGGGCTTCGGGCGGTTTTTCGGGCCCTTGTGCGTGCGTTCGCGCCCAGTGCCGCCGGACTCGGCGTCGCGGGGCGCAGCGCGCTCGTGCCACGTCCGTTCGACGGGTTGTTTCGGCGCACTGGGTTCCGCATCGCCATCGCCCTCTGCTGCCGTGCTCCCGTGCCCGAACTTCTTATCCTGTCGCGGACCGCGCGGCTTGAAGTCCTTCCTCCGCTGCGGCGGCCGTTCTGGACCGCCACCGTCTTCGCGCTTCACCTTGGGCGCGCCGCGGCGGACCGCGTCCGGCGAGGCGTACTCGACGACGAGCTTGCGCCCGTTCAGGAGGTAGTTCTTCGGGTTCACGAGCACGGACGTCGCGTGCTCGATCGTCGTAAAGTCCACGAACGCGAACCTGCACCGCGCGGGTCAGAGCTAGGACATCATAGGGAAGAGTGCACGCACCCCTTACACAGCCCGCTGTCCTCGAACGTACCCATGCGCACCTTGCGTATCCACTTGTCGTCCGCCTCGGGCTTTGCGGCCGCGGCGCCGTCCTCGTCCTCTTTCTCCGTCTTTGGCTTTTTCTTGATGATGCGGTGCGCGTCGAAGAGCTCGCGGATGGACTGGTCGGTCGTCTCGAAGCCGAGGTTGCCGAGGAAGAGCGTCGGGGCGGGCGGCTGCTTTTGCGCGCGCAGGATTTTTTGCGCGGTCTTTGAGTGCGTCGTGGGGACTGGGGCACCGCTGGGGGCGGCTGCGTCCGCACCGGGGGCAGCAGGACGGCCAGTGAAGTCCCCGCCTGTACGCATTTAGCAAGAGATGTACGTACGGAGAAAGAAACGCGCACCGTCTTTTATAAGGAGCCGCCGACCAACGAGATTTTGCTCAGACAAGGCAATTGCGGCCTTTTGGGCCTCGGGGGTGGTAAAGTCGACGTATGCGTAGCTGGAGGGAGATCATAAATCCCGCGTCTCGCATCTAAAATAAACGCGCCGCACCCCCGATTCTCCGCCTTGACTCCAGGCGCCGTAGACGCCTTCGTCGGCATATGTATCCGCGTAATCTCCCCCACGTCCTTGAAAAACTCCCTGAGCGCCTCCGGCGTCGTCTTGAACGACATGTTTCCGACCCAGACCGAGTTCTGCCGCTTCGCGGGCGCACCGGAGGCTGCAGCCGACCCATCTTGGAGTTTCTGCTTTTTTGCAGGCTGGCCGAGCTTCTCCTGCTTCTCGCGGCGCTTTTGGCGGCGCTGCTCGGCATGGGAGAGGACGGGGACTTCTGGGCCGTCTTCTGCGTCTGCGTCCGAGTCGCCTGAGTCTGAGGAATCGCTGGCCGAGTCTGCGTCTTTGGCGTCGCGCTTCCGCTTGGGCGCTGGGTCGGGGGTGGAGCTTCTGGAGCTGGAACTGCTCGAGGAGGAGGAGGAAGACATTTTTACCAGATAGGAAGGCGATGGCGTCTGAAGCAAATGATGCGGCCAGCGGGTTGTAGATAAAACACACCCAAACTTGGACCCAAAACTACATATGAGCTGGACCCATACCACCATCGCAATATGAACGTGAGACCTGCAGGGAGTCGTCAAAGCCGTAGGACAGCTGAAGTGACCTTAGTGGACCTTCCCAGAGGTCTACTTGCAGCGTGCAAACCCGTCGTCGGATGCCACGGCTTTCTGAGGAGCACACATTATCACATATGTGGGCCTCGATCGTGATGTCTGGATTGCGAGGGCGCAAATTCTTCTTGAAAGATTCACTAGCTCTATCCTAAGATCCCTATTCCATCCAAGCACACAGGTTGGAAAGCGAGGCTTAGGGAAGATTATTGTTGCGTCATAGATCGTATTCAAAGAATGGGACCAAAGGACAATTCAGAGACATAGTGCCGGACCAAGATTATATTCGAGTATGCCGAAGAGAGGTTCAAAGGCCGTGAATTCCAAGGGTTATCTCGGTGCATTCGGCGCGTAAAAGGCGCGTTTAACGCGTCGGGAGCGTCGCGAGTCGCGACTCGAATGTTGCGAATGTGAGTGTCCGACGACTGGTAAGAAGGGTAGGGTCGTCCACATTGACCGTTATTGACACCAGGAGATGCTTGGAACGGTCTAAAAGGCCCGCCTGAGCTGAATCGACCCTCACTGGCAGCTCATCGTGGCTATACTTGAAGGTTTACGCCTAGTCCAGGTGCCGATAATGATGTGTTGATACGATCAATATTGGGATCAAACTGAGACTTGTCCTTTGTCCTTGCTTTGTCCTTTCGCAAACGACTCTTTTACGGGTTTACCGCCGGCTGTGCTGGGTTGTTAGCTGCCAGTGGCTGTGTTTGTTAGCTGCCACTTGGCTATTACGATTGAACCCGAGGCTCTAAATTCATGAAAATAATGTGGGAGATGTATAATAGCTTTTATGGAACACCCATACACTTGCATGATTTTTTGGGAGCCTCAAAAATAGTAGAAGTGCGACATGTTACCTGCCATGTTAGCTGCCACCATCACACTGCCACAAGCCATCAATTGTGTCACTCCGCAACTCTCTCTTGCATTCCTCGCTCGTTCGGTGCGCGCGTTCTCAGTTTGGCTTGGTTACACGATACATGGTCGATTCCAACCTCTGCACATCAAAATTCTCGGCATTCGGGACAATATCCTGCTCGGATTGAGCTCCGACTGAATTTTTCTTCACACCGGAAAGTTCAGCCCAACTGGGCGCGGCGCAGGCCACTTTTGCACCCTCAGGTACTCTGCCGAAGCTAGAGTACACATATGATTCATGTCCTGGGTCAAATGGCTGCAATCCGGGATCTATGAACATGAATATGACAGCTATGGAATTTGCCGACAAATTGCCGTTGATTGGCGTGGCGCGCGCGGTAGCGCCGGGAAAAAAAGGCCTTTTCTTGCAACAAACACCTTCAAGGAGTGCATTCACAAGTGTTGTCATTGAAATCCTCTTGAATCTCCTCTTTCTGAGCGATTTTTTCGTTTTTTCCTTCTGGGGATACCCAGTAAAGTGGGGGGAAAACCCTTTTACGCACATACGATTCAATATCTGTCCCAGCTCCCGAAATGCCGCCCATTATTGACGAAGCGTATCTTGCCCAGCTTATGGAATCGGCGCGCGCCCAGGGTGCGCAAAGAAGACAAGTGTGTGTCTATTCCAAGTTCGCTTTCAAAGGTGCCACTTGCCTGAAGCCGTTCGGTCCCTGCCTCGTTAGCCGCCTGGTGGCCCGTATGTGGTCAAGAATCCCTCGCCGTTGCCGGACGGACACCTCAGCGTCGAGATCGCACCCATCAAGCGATATCTCGGCAAGGCGATGTTTCTGCAGGTTCGTTCTCGACATCATTGCCCAGGATCTCGCATCAGATGCTAACCAGTTAGCAAGGAGTCTCAAGCTATCATCGATAACCATGCAGACATCCTCTTCAATGCTGCAGGCGATTATGACGAAGAGAACGCCGAAAAGATCGGAAAGATTGACTTTCATATCGTCCAACAATCTAGAATGAGCAGTCAAGGGCTCGACAAATTCGAGGAAATGGAGGGCGAATCTCGTGAACTTGCCCAGATTTTCGAAGCTTTTTTTGACGAAGAAGGCGAACCTACCCAAGATGAGTTGCAGGAAGCTCTTAGTCGTTCGTGTTTTACCTCCGTGTCATCCCACGTACTACCGATTAATTGGGTCTTCGCAGAGGGTGACATTCTTTACATCGACTCGATCCGCCTAGAACCGAAGTGGCGCGGATATGGTATCGGTCTCCTCGCATTGGACGGCCTGACCGGCCTTTTGCCGAGTTTCGAGATGGATAGCATCCTCCTCTCTCCCGTCGGACTGAACCGTGAAGAAGAGTACGACCGCACTGTGGCCAAGGATAAGCTCACACAATATTTTGGCAAACTTGGATTCAAAGTCAGTGTCTATTGCGGTCGGTTCAACCCATGTGCTAAATTCGTTTCCTGCAGATGTGGCATGACAAGCCTAATACCGATCTCCCCTTCATGGGCACATGGACGGGCTACATCCGACCGAGTATCGAGAATGTGAGCCGATTCTCTTCGTGTTGGTTGTTTCGGAGTACTTAAAATCGTTCCAGGTCGTACCTCATCTCTTCTAGTTCTAGGGCAAAAAAAGCTGAAATAAACCTCGGTGAATTTTTTGTGGACCTTTCATCGCATTTTTCTAACTTTGGAATCCAGCTGAAATGAAGGCTGTATTTTGTACTTTAGGTGATCGTGGTTGACGCTGCTGCGATGTTTTCGACCTACACAATCGACTTTGTTGTTGTATGCGGTTTGACTCTTTTAAGATGGAGCTGCCAAAACCCGATGGTTCAAATTCACTGCTTCTTCATGCCAATGCGCGGATTCAACATTGAAAAGGAGCGCGCAATCAACACCGTAAAATTGAACCGTGGGAAGATACCTTGATCTCCTCTGGGATCAACCTGGATCAACCCGCCGCTGGAGCCAGTGATAAGCTCCACGGAACAGAAATCATGTACACGACTAACCCGATTTTCTCCTTCGGTGCTCCAACCACCTTTCTACCACGATGCTTCGCCATACCTAGGCCGAAATCACCCTGCACATCTCGGCTCTGTGGACATATTTTTTTTTTGACGCTGACCGCTTAGACGCTCTGGCCTGTCATGTTTGATACCATACAGGAGCACACATCGAAAGTTGACAGAAATTTAAACATCGTCCGCTCCTTCCGCGATGATACAAGATACTTCCGCATAGGCGCTGACCACCCAGGACGAAGCACTGTGAGCAGCGTCAATATCTCCTGCTTGGCAATATATTAGCCGCCAAAATAACGGTACAACTAAGCGAGAACGGGATGAACATGGATGTGGCGCTTTTCAAACTCGAAACCTGGCGAGGATGGGCTGGTTGGGATACAGTTCCCCCCTTCGTTGTTTCAACTAATAAACAGTCAGCACTGCCGGGTGGTTTTCTGCAGGAAGGGGTCGCTCGCCCACGGATTTGCCAGTCGAGATTGCCTGCCGATGTTGACTTCCGGCCGGTAGCACACAGATAACCGATCTCAGCGCACGGTCGGACGCCGTCGGGTTTTTACCGCCGTCGGGTTTTTACACGAGGCACAACGCCGCGGCAATGGTCTACGTCGCATCGCGTCGGCGGCGGCGGCTTTGGTTCTTGCAGTGTGGAGACCGGGGTGTTTAGTTCAAGCTCAACTTGCGGTACATATTCGCTTGTCCAATCAGTAGCTGTGTTACCGAGCGGTGTATCCAAAGATGGATTATTCAGTACACACGGTCGCTTGTTTGGCGTTCGCATACCAGCACTCCTTTAGGTGTCTTTTCGCATCCAAAGCTCGGTACCTTGTTAGCCTATGTCCGAGGCCCATGCAATCGCTACGCCGGTCAGGGTTCCTCGCATGATATCAGCGCTTCAAGCTTCAATTTGAAGCCTAGCGAGTATCAGACCCGAGGACCTAGCATCCAGGTACCGGCTGGAAAGGGACAATTCGCTACCGCGGCCTAGTGAAATCTTGAAGGGGTACTGTTGCGTCCGTCAAACGCAACAAATGCTACTTCCAGATTTCCGTAAAGTACTAGTGAAGGGCTTTATGTAACCTCTATCATCTGCGTATCTCCGGTGCTGGCAGGCGGCAACATCAGAGATTCTAAATTTGCTGCGCCCATGGTCAATGGACGGGACGGCCTGTGCCCCACTGGCGCATAAGAACTGGACCGGCGCAGCATCGCGGGCGAAAATATTTGACAGCTGATTTCCCACGGTTCAATCAAGATGTAGAGGGGTAGAGCCACTACAGTCACAGGCGCAGATAATAGAAAAGAGTCTTACAGTTACAAGAACATCAAAGGTGACTATTGCGCCTGGTCAAATGCACGTACATCGGACCTCGCGTGGTCACGAAGTAATCCCGGATGTGCCTCGGCCAGTCCTCGCTGTCAAACCCATCCGCGAATCGAATATCAAAGGACTTGAACAAAACGGAGAGCATCATCGTCATCTCCAGCTTCGCAAATTTCTGACCGACACAATTAGCGGGTCCAAGTGAGAAGGGGATGAAGGCAGATTTGTCATGCTTCTCGAGCATCGACCCGGGGAGCCATCTGTCGGGAATGAACTGGTCGGGGTACGTGAAGTAGTCGGGGTTGCGGTGCAACGAATAGGCAGGCATGTATACGCTCGTCCCTTCGGGGATATATCTACCCGAGGATTTGAGACGGTGACAAGAGAGATATGTTCAATTAAGCTCACCTTCCGGCAATGTTTCTTCCATTTTGGCCCAGGCGAACTTGTCTGGTACCGTTCGAGGGAAGAGGCGGGTGAAGGCGTAAAGTTTCATTTCTGTCAAATGTAAGGTCACCAAGAACTTGAAAAGTATATAGAGAGACTCACATGCAAGCAGATAGAAAGTTCAACTTTCCATACTTGTTGACATCGAAGGGATCGTCTCCTTCGGTATACACGCTGTCCAGCTCCTGCTGAAGTCGCGTGTAATGCTCCGCGTTCGATAGCAGAAACCAGACGAAACTGCTCAAAGCAGAGGACGCGGTGTCCGACCCCGCAATAACAGCCACGATCCCGTCAGCTGCCAAATTTTCGAGAGTTGGTTTCTCTTTTTCAAGCTCAGCTTCGTCGGCCTACGGAAAAAAAGTAAGTCTCAATACGCCCGGTTGAGGAGAAGACTAACCAGATGGTACCACAAATCTTTCGTACCCGTGCCATTGTTGATGCGCTGAGTAGCGAGACGTTGCCCGTAATTGTTGAACTCTCGCAAGACGCGCCCAACCTGAGGGAATAAGCGGAGTGTCTGAATTATCCAGGGTATTTGAGCGAAAAAGGTGGCTGCCCTATTATCTTGTCGTCATCCTGAACACTTGACATTGAGTGTCGCTTACTGCATGAATTTCCGAATCCGTTCCCCCACTTGATCTACATCCTTCCCGTCGTGCATCATTTCGAATCCTCCACCGAACCTAGCTGTTGGTGTTAGGGAGGTATATGTTGGAAGAACTTGTTTTACTAACGAGAGATCACCCATCAAGTCGATTCTAAACACAGTTAGCGTTGTGTAGATGATGAAGATGAGGAATGGACCACACGCGAATAGGTCGAACCAATGCACTAAATCCACCGTTGCATCTTGTTCGTAGAGACGTGAACGCAACTGGTGAACTCGTTTTGCGATCATGGGTTCGTAGTCGCGAACAGACGAGGAAGTCATAGCGCGATTCCACACGCGACGCCTCGCGGCGTGAGCCGCTCCGACAGCAGCTGGGATGGGGGGCGGAGCGGTACCGTGTCCTGAGCCTTCGTAGACTACCAAGCCATCCATTGAACTCGCAGACTATGTGCGGGATTGGTACTACACACATTGTCCCTTGTCGAGGCCACCGGCGTTCAGAATTTGAGAAACAGCGACGGCATCGATTACGGATAGTTCATTGGGACCTGTCAATGCATATCATTACGAACTCGGTGTTCCCCATTCTCAACCACGCACCTGTCCGAACATACGGTCCATATTTATCGTGGAGCTTCTTGTGGTAAAGATACTTGTACCCCGGTAGTGCGACACAGCAGCTCCATAGCTTCGTCACCTTGCCGATGGCTGGTCCGGGATATTGTGCCAGCGGGTGAAAGGGAGATAGCCGATACGCGCTGATTGCGAGAATCAAGGACCCCAGAAATACAGCGTAGCTCCATAGCAGACGAATGGCGGAGAATGGCCCTCCGACGAACAGCAGCAATGCTAAGGGTTCAACGGCCAGTAATATCAACGGAATATTCGCGCTTCGAGGTTCGTATCTGTGGAAGAAACCGTAACTTATCTGCCAGCACAGATAAATGACTGACTAGAGCTCAGGGTTGGTGTGTACACACCAATCCCAAGGCAACGCCAGGTACTAGAAGAGACATCTGTGGGGAGAGTGATAAACCAGGAGCTCATGCTGGATGGTTTATATATCTCGCACCTCGATAACAAAGGGCCCAAGAAGGATAGATGAACGGTTGCAAGCACCTACCCGAGTCCGGTTCGTTAAACACGGATCTCTGGGCCGCGGCTATCTCGTCGTCGAAGACAGACGGGACCCCCAAAGAGATTGACGGTTGCAAAGAATTGCCGCATCCGATTCGTTAGGTACAACAGGTTGGTATCCAGCTGCCGATGACAGGCAAACGCCGTGGTCCGTAAGTTGGGAAGGACTCCACATCAAAGAAAGACGACAACTCTTGACAACCATTCGGTCCGAGGAGTCCCCGGAGTTCAACTGAACAGAACCATCATCGACATTCTCGGAGCTTCTCGGAGCAGTGCAGGACTCGGGGACGGTGCCTGCGTTGGCAGAGACAGCGAGACTTGCCAGTGGTTGGATCTGTACTTGGGGTGGATGGAGGGTATGTAAGCCCAAACTAGGCGTTGAGTAAAACCATTCGAAGGGGACGCGGCGTCAACTTGGAAGGACTTACTGTAAACCATGCTGGTGTGACTTCGGTAGAAAATCCAGTACGCGAGCTCAGTCAGCGTACGAGAGTAACGAGACAGTAGACCACACGAGACCTAGATAGGCGACTTAGATGTACCGACGTCAGGCCGGTCCCCACGCAGGCCGTAAGATCGAAGTCTCTTCAACCGCGCGCTACTCACTGCTCGCAGCTGTAACATAATGGGACAATTCACTGCCGAAAAAAAAGCCGAAGATAATTCAACGTTTACAAGACGACGCGCATGGGACACACCATCTATGCAAGCACGACAGATGGCAATAACTATACAGATGATAAGAGAGGAGGAAGCGATGTTTCGGCTTGAGGAACATTCCCGGCACCGATTAAGCGTGTGATTTTACTCCCCAGTGAGACTTCGACCACCAATCCTCCACTTTCTCCGATGGATTGTAGTTGAACAGGTCCAGATATTGGTCCCATATCTGCATTAGCCTATCGGCTTCTGGGGGTGGTTCCTGCAGATCCTGAAACGTCAGGACATTTAAACTGCCCTTCAAGGCCTCGTCCCTGGCTCTTTGGTGCGCTTCTCTAACCAAGGAAATTTCAACCAGAACTTTGAATTCCGATCCTTGCGCCGCTTGTGTTCTGACCTGTCGGATCTCTTGGTACGCCTCCATAATTTTGGGAATCTGGCTCTTTTGGGTGATTAGCGAAAATAATTTCCCAAGCGTCTCCGCGTCCTCGATCTATCGATGGAAACGAAGTCAGAGACCTGGAGTAGGGAAACTTAGAAACGCCTTACCGCCATGGCAGAGTTATGTGTGCCGTGTATCTAATCCATTTGGTGAGAAACTCGGCGCTGACAGAAAAATGGCCGCACCAGTACGGAATGTGCAGCGTCTCCGGCCAGCGCGAGGGTTGTGTTGAGTCCGACGGCTTCTTCCAGACTCAAGATGTAATGCACCGTGGGATAGCAGATCCTGGCACGTTCGACGAGTTTCTGTAAGCTATGCGTTTCTCCTGTCAACCAGCAGGCGGGCGGGAGGCTGAAAGGGACGAACCGTACGTCGTAACCGGACAAATCAAACGGCATTGTCTTTTTCTCGTAGCAACCTGCTTCCCAGTCGGCCTCGTCTATAACCAGCTTGTCTGGGGCACAGATCGCGAAGTTGAACGTCTCGGCATTTTTCTAATATGGCTCAGCACGAAATCAGTGAAGCAATGGGGGAACGACTTACGTCCGGAGTCCCGACGATGGTTGAACCAGTGCCCATCCAGATTGTCAACTTGACAAGACGGTCAAGATATAAATGCAAAAAGAAATGAAGCAACACACCTCATTATAGTTGCACATCGACTCGAAATCGAGTTCCTCCAAAACTTTGGTCGGGACCGACATATTTATCCTTTCGCCAGGTGAAATCCTTTCCCCCAGTAGTAATGACTCATGGTCTCACCCTGTCACAGTATGTTTCACATGGATTGCGTTCTGCTGTTCCGCCACAATCGCGGCGCGAACGAGACTGTTGTGACCGTCAGCGCCAATGACCTTGAATAGAGTGTTAGAAATCTCCAATGCAGACGGAGAAGGATCCGCACGATATCACCGCATATAGTCCTTCCATCTTGCAAGCGAACAATGGGGGAGCGGTCGATAACCGCGACGCTTATGACCTTGCATCCGTAATTTAGGACGACGCCTGTGTCCACACAAAGCGAGGTCAAGTGGTCATGCAAATCATCGTGCTCGGGTAATGTCAGACGGTATCTTCGACGTGCCCCGTACGAATGATCTTACCTGGAGGACGAGAAATTCGGCCGTGAGTTCATCCATGATTTCTTCATGGAATTTCATAAATCCCACTTGTTCCAAAGTGTCACCTAGGTATGAATGTGGTAAGTGTGAGTAGACCGCAAGTGAATGTTCAGGTGTACCTCTTCTCATTGCATACCCATTGCACCTGGTTCCCCGCGTTCGGAGAAGATCTTCCATACCAGGCCACTCCCTCAGAATCCGCGTCATATCGGGTGGGGAACGGACACTGCCTCCAGTCTAGACTCCCGCATGTTTCAAAAGCTGTATCCTCGGGCGACAGCGAGCTGACCTTGGTTTCCCCGTCGCCTTTATCTAAAACGACGACGTTGTGCCCTATTCTCCGCAGGACATACGCACAAGCGAGCCCCGCGATGCCTCCGCCTACGACGATGACCTGAATGCATAGTGGTGCTTGGTGTATAGCCTGCATAGGACTGACAGCAATAAAGATAGTGGGGATTGCGGGGGACACTGCGATTCTTTATGAAGGGCCGTTCGTGTGTGTCCACTGCCGACGTGTGGGTCCACGGTATTCAATTCTCAACGCGGCCGTGAACCATTTAGGGTGGCGTTACTGCCTTCGTTCAGCCAAGCTCTCACACCAGTATACCGGAGTTTGGAAGCAGTGGACGATGTGCCGATGTGATATATTGGAATGTTGAGTTCCCATCTTCCTGGAAGTTTTGGTCAATTTCTTGTGGGTTTCTGAAATACTACCGACTTTGAATACGCCGTAATTCTTTACTCGTTTAACAAGCGGGGACACACACCATGTGGAGCTTCGAGTAATTGGACAGAAGTGGATCATTCTGCAAACCCTCCGTAAAGCGCAATATTAGCGGATGGCCTAAATCGAGTTGATAGATTTTACGGATGGCCTAAACCGACAAATCGACGAAAGAGCCTGGAAAACCGTCTCGCAGACGGGCTTCTTCCATAGAATGCATTCGCATGCCCGCCATGAGCATGTGGCCTGCCGTCCAGTAACAAAGAAGGCAGTGGTGATGAGTGCAAAGCGCGCGGAGTCTAGCGGACCATCGCCGTCGGTGATAAGTAGCTGTCCTCAGTCCTGGAGCTCCAAATCAGCTCCGGCCCGGCCAGCCGGGTCAAAAGTAAGTAGCTGTCTTAACGCTCTCCCCAAGCGCTAACGCTGACATCGAAGGGAACGGGCGACGACGCAACTGCCAGTCGTTGTTCTTTTGGCGCCTACCAATTCAGATGGTCTCCGAGTGTAGTAAATATGCGTGAACGGTTATGGCAAGCCCATCTCTGGAAGGGCTGTGGCCGCTGCGCAGACGGTCTGACGTGGATCCAATCTTGACCTGTTCAAGCAAACCATGGATGGCCAACGACCTCGTCCATCCCTATTCTCTCCTCAGGACGATACCTCAACATCTTTTCCAGTAGATCTGCCAGTAATTCCAACTCCGCCTCAGGCATTCTCACTCCCGACATTTCCATCATAGGACCCTCGTAGTCCTGTGCTGGACTGTCCTCGGTGCCAATCAAGCGCAATCGCGCTCGAATAGACATGAGACGAGTGCTGGCGCGCTCTTGAGGGACCTCGACGCTCTTTGGTTCCCCATCCTCTTCGAAGCAGTTTTCTTCAAAAGAGCTCCACCGAGGCTCAGGCAAACGTCAGAGGATCTCGATAGTTTGCCTGAGTATATCCGTGTCACTGCCGAAGAACGACTCGAAGAGCGGGAAACCAGCGCGAATCTCAAAGATCGCGCAGCCGAGAGCCCAGACGTCTGCCTCCAGTCCCTTTACGGGTTTACCGCCGGCTGTGCTGGGTTGTTAGCTGCCAGTGGCTGTGTTTGTTAGCTGCCACTTGGCTATTACGATTGAACCCGAGGCTCTAAATTCATGAAAATAATGTGGGAGATGTATAATAGCTTTTATGGAACACCCATACACTTGCATGATTTTTTGGGAGCCTCAAAAATAGTAGAAGTGCGACATGTTACCTGCCATGTTAGCTGCCACCATCACACTGCCACAAGCCATCAATTGTGTCACTCCGCAACTCTCTCTTGCATTCCTCGCTCGTTCGGTGCGCGCGTTCTCAGTTTGGCTTGGTTACACGATACATGGTCGATTCCAACCTCTGCACATCAAAATTCTCGGCATTCGGGACAATATCCTGCTCGGATTGAGCTCCGACTGAATTTTTCTTCACACCGGAAAGTTCAGCCCAACTGGGCGCGGCGCAGGCCACTTTTGCACCCTCAGGTACTCTGCCGAAGCTAGAGTACACATATGATTCATGTCCTGGGTCAAATGGCTGCAATCCGGGATCTATGAACATGAATATGACAGCTATGGAATTTGCCGACAAATTGCCGTTGATTGGCGTGGCGCGCGCGGTAGCGCCGGGAAAAAAGGCCTTTTCTTGCAACAAACACCTTCAAGGAGTGCATTCACAAGTGTTGTCATTGAAATCCTCTTGAATCTCCTCTTTCTGAGCGATTTTTTCGTTTTTTTCCTTCTGGGGATACCCAGTAAAGTGGGGGGAAAACCTTTACGGGTTTACCGCCGGCTGTGCTGGGTTGTTAGCTGCCAGTGGCTGTGTTTGTTAGCTGCCACTTGGCTATTACGATTGAACCCGAGGCTCTAAATTCATGAAAATAATGTGGGAGATGTATAATAGCTTTTATGGAACACCCATACACTTGCATGATTTTTTGGGAGCCTCAAAAATAGTAGAAGTGCGACATGTTACCTGCCATGTTAGCTGCCACCATCACACTGCCACAAGCCATCAATTGTGTCACTCCGCAACTCTCTCTTGCATTCCTCGCTCGTTCGGTGCGCGCGTTCTCAGTTTGGCTTGGTTACACGATACATGGTCGATTCCAACCTCTGCACATCAAATTCTCGGCATTCGGGACAATATCCTGCTCGGATTGAGCTCCGACTGAATTTTTCTTCACACCGGAAAGTTCAGCCCAACTGGGCGCGGCGCAGGCCACTTTTGCACCCTCAGGTACTCTGCCGAAGCTAGAGTACACATATGATTCATGTCCTGGGTCAAATGGCTGCAATCCGGGATCTATGAACATGAATATGACAGCTATGGAATTTGCCGACAAATTGCCGTTGATTGGCGTGGCGCGCGCGGTAGCGCCGGGAAAAAAAGGCCTTTTCTTGCAACAAACACCTTCAAGGAGTGCATTCACAAGTGTTGTCATTGAAATCCTCTTGAATCTCCTCTTTCTGAGCGATTTTTTTCGTTTTTTCCTTCTGGGGATACCCAGTAAAGTGGGGGGAAAACCCTTTTACGCACATACGATTCAATATCTGTCCCAGCTCCCGAATGCCGCCCATTATTGACGAAGCGTATCTTGCCCAGCTTATGGAATCGGCGCGCGCCCAGGGTGCGCAAAGAAGACAAGTGTGTGTCTATTCCAAGTTCGCTTTCAAAGGTGCCACTTGCCTGAAGCCGTTCGGTCCCTGCCTCGTTAGCCGCCTGGTGGCCCGTATGTGGTCAAGAATCCCTCGCCGTTGCGGACGGACACCTCAGCGTCGAGATCGCACCCATCAAGCGATATCTCGGCAAGGCGATGTTTCTGCAGGTTCGTTCTCGACATCATTGCCCAGGATCTCGCATCAGATGCTAACCAGTTAGCAAGGAGTCTCAAGCTATCATCGATAACCATGCAGACATCCTCTTCAATGCTGCAGGCGATTATGACGAAGAGAACGCCGAAAAGATCGGAAAGATTGACTTTCATATCGTCCAACAATCTAGAATGAGCAGTCAAGGGCTCGACAAATTCGAGGAAATGGAGGGCGAATCTCGTGAACTTGCCCAGATTTTCGAAGCTTTTTTTGACGAAGAAGGCGAACCTACCAAGATGAGTTGCAGGAAGCTCTTAGTCGTTCGTGTTTTACCTCCGTGTCATCCCACGTACTACCGATTAATTGGGTCTTCGCAGAGGGTGACATTCTTTACATCGACTCGATCCGCCTAGAACCGAAGTGGCGCGGATATGGTATCGGTCTCCTCGCATTGGACGGCCTGACCGGCCTTTTGCCGAGTTCGAGATGGATAGCATCCTCCTCTCTCCCGTCGGACTGAACCGTGAAGAAGAGTACGACCGCACTGTGGCCAAGGATAAGCTCACACAATATTTTGGCAAACTTGGATTCAAAGTCAGTGTCTATTGCGGTCGGTTCACCCATGTGCTTAAATTCGTTTCCTGCAGATGTGGCATGACAAGCCTAATACCGATCTCCCCTTCATGGGCACATGGACGGGCTACATCCGACCGAGTATCGAGAATGTGAGCCGATTCTCTTCGTGTTGGTTGTTTCGGAGTACTTAAAATCGTTCCAGGTCGTACCTCATCTCTTCTAGTTCTAGGGCAAAAAAAGCTGAAATAAACCTCGGTGAATTTTTTGTGGACCTTTCATCGCATTTTTCTAACTTTGGAATCCAGCTGAAATGAAGGCTGTATTTTGTACTTTAGGTGATCGTGGTTGACGCTGCTGCGATGTTTTCGACCTACACAATCGACTTTGTTGTTGTATGCGGTTTGACTCTTTTAAGATGGAGCTGCCAAAACCCGATGGTTCAAATTCACTGCTTCTTCATGCCAATGCGCGGATTCAACATTGAAAAGGAGCGCGCAATCAACACCGTAAAATTGAACCGTGGGAAGATACCTTGATCTCCTCTGGGATCAACCTGGATCAACCCGCCGCTGGAGCCAGTGATAAGCTCCACGGAACAGAAATCATGTACACGACTAACCCGATTTTCTCCTTCGGTGCTCCAACCACCTTTCTACCACGATGCTTCGCCATACCTAGGCCGAAATCACCCTGCACATCTCGGCTCTGTGGACATATTTTTTTTTTGACGCTGACCGCTTAGACGCTCTGGCCTGTCATGTTTGATACCATACAGGAGCACACATCGAAAGTTGACAGAAATTTAAACATCGTCCGCTCCTTCCGCGATGATACAAGATACTTCCGCATAGGCGCTGACCACCCAGGACGAAGCACTGTGAGCAGCGTCAATATCTCCTGCTTGGCAATATATTAGCCGCCAAAATAACGGTACAACTAAGCGAGAACGGGATGAACATGGATGTGGCGCTTTTCAAACTCGAAACCTGGCGAGGATGGGCTGGTTGGGATACAGTTCCCCCCTTCGTTGTTTCAACTAATAAACAGTCAGCACTGCCGGGTGGTTTTCTGCAGGAAGGGGTCGCTCGCCCACGGATTTGCCAGTCGAGATTGCCTGCCGATGTTGACTTCCGGCCGGTAGCACACAGATAACCGATCTCAGCGCACGGTCGGACGCCGTCGGGTTTTTACCGCCGTCGGGTTTTTACACGAGGCACAACGCCGCGGCAATGGTCTACGTCGCATCGCGTCGGCGGCGGCGGCTTTGGTTCTTGCAGTGTGGAGACCGGGGTGTTTAGTTCAAGCTCAACTTGCGGTACATATTCGCTTGTCCAATCAGTAGCTGTGTTACCGAGCGGTGTATCCAAAGATGGATTATTCAGTACACACGGTCGCTTGTTTGGCGTTCGCATACCAGCACTCCTTTAGGTGTCTTTTCGCATCCAAAGCTCGGTACCTTGTTAGCCTATGTCCGAGGCCCATGCAATCGCTACGCCGGTCAGGGTTCCTCGCATGATATCAGCGCTTCAAGCTTCAATTTGAAGCCTAGCGAGTATCAGACCCGAGGACCTAGCATCCAGGTACCGGCTGGAAAGGGACAATTCGCTACCGCGGCCTAGTGAAATCTTGAAGGGGTACTGTTGCGTCCGTCAAACGCAACAAATGCTACTTCCAGATTTCCGTAAAGTACTAGTGAAGGGCTTTATGTAACCTCTATCATCTGCGTATCTCCGGTGCTGGCAGGCGGCAACATCAGAGATTCTAAATTTGCTGCGCCCATGGTCAATGGACGGGACGGCCTGTGCCCCACTGGCGCATAAGAACTGGACCGGCGCAGCATCGCGGGCGAAAATATTTGACAGCTGATTTCCCACGGTTCAATCAAGATGTAGAGGGGTAGAGCCACTACAGTCACAGGCGCAGATAATAGAAAAGAGTCTTACAG
Organism: Mycena vitilis; assembly: GCA_029203975.1. Classification (NCBI taxonomy): domain Eukaryota; kingdom Fungi; phylum Basidiomycota; class Agaricomycetes; order Agaricales; family Mycenaceae; genus Mycena; species Mycena vitilis. Next base: position 168,332 of record JARGYF010000146.1, read on the forward strand.
TTACAAGAACATCAAAGGTGACTATTGCGCCTGGTCAAATGCACGTACATCGGACCTCGCGTGGTCACGAAGTAATCCCGGATGTGCCTCGGCCAGTCCTCGCTGTCAAACCCATCCGCGAATCGAATATCAAAGGACTTGAACAAAACGGAGAGCATCATCGTCATCTCCAGCTTCGCAAATTTCTGACCGACACAATTAGCGGGTCCAAGTGAGAAGGGGATGGCAGATTTGTCATGCTTCTCGAGCATCGACCCGGGGAGCCATCTGTCGGGAATGAACTGGTCGGGGTACGTGAAGTAGTCGGGGTTGCGGTGCAACGAATAGGCAGGCATGTATACGCTCGTCCCTTCGGGGATATATCTACCCGAGGATTTGAGACGGTGACAAGAGAGATATGTTCAATTAAGCTCACCTTCCGGCAATGTTTCTTCCATTTTGGCCCAGGCGAACTTGTCTGGTACCGTTCGAGGGAAGAGGCGGGTGAAGGCGTAAAGTTTCATTTCTGTCAAATGTAAGGTCACCAAGAACTTGAAAAGTATATAGAGAGACTCACATGCAAGCAGATAGAAAGTTCAACTTTCCATACTTGTTGACATCGAAGGGATCGTCTCCTTCGGTATACACGCTGTCCAGCTCCTGCTGAAGTCGCGTGTAATGCTCCGCGTTCGATAGCAGAAACCAGACGAAACTGCTCAAAGCAGAGGACGCGGTGTCCGACCCCGCAATAACAGCCACGATCCCGTCAGCTGCCAAATTTTCGAGAGTTGGTTTCTCTTTTTCAAGCTCAGCTTCGTCGGCCTACGGAAAAAAAGTAAGTCTCAATACGCCCGGTTGAGGAGAAGACTAACCAGATGGTACCACAAATCTTTCGTACCCGTGCCATTGTTGATGCGCTGAGTAGCGAGACGTTGCCCGTAATTGTTGAACTCTCGCAAGACGCGCCCAACCTGAGGGAATAAGCGGAGTGTCTGAATTATCCAGGGTATTTGAGCGAAAAAGGTGGCTGCCCTATTATCTTGTCGTCATCCTGAACACTTGACATTGAGTGTCGCTTACTGCATGAATTTCCGAATCCGTTCCCCCACTTGATCTACATCCTTCCCGTCGTGCATCATTTCGAATCCTCCACCGAACCTAGCTGTTGGTGTTAGGGAGGTATATGTTGGAAGAACTTGTTTTACTAACGAGAGATCACCCATCAAGTCGATTCTAAACACAGTTAGCGTTGTGTAGATGATGAAGATGAGGAATGGACCACACGCGAATAGGTCGAACCAATGCACTAAATCCACCGTTGCATCTTGTTCGTAGAGACGTGAACGCAACTGGTGAACTCGTTTTGCGATCATGGGTTCGTAGTCGCGAACAGACGAGGAAGTCATAGCGCGATTCCACACGCGACGCCTCGCGGCGTGAGCCGCTCCGACAGCAGCTGGGATGGGGGGCGGAGCGGTACCGTGTCCTGAGCCTTCGTAGACTACCAAGCCATCCATTGAACTCGCAGACTATGTGCGGGATTGGTACTACACACATTGTCCCTTGTCGAGGCCACCGGCGTTCAGAATTTGAGAAACAGCGACGGCATCGATTACGGATAGTTCATTGGGACCTGTCAATGCATATCATTACGAACTCGGTGTTCCCCATTCTCAACCACGCACCTGTCCGAACATACGGTCCATTTTATCGTGGAGCTTCTTGTGGTAAAGATACTTGTACCCCGGTAGTGCGACACAGCAGCTCCATAGCTTCGTCACCTTGCCGATGGCTGGTCCGGGATATTGTGCCAGCGGGTGAAAGGGAGATAGCCGATACGCGCTGATTGCGAGAATCAAGGACCCCAGAAATACAGCGTAGCTCCATAGCAGACGAATGGCGGAGAATGGCCCTCCGACGAACAGCAGCAATGCTAAGGGTTCAACGGCCAGTAATATCAACGGAATATTCGCGCTTCGAGGTTCGTATCTGTGGAAGAAACCGTAACTTATCTGCCAGCACAGATAAATGACTGACTAGAGCTCAGGGTTGGTGTGTACACACCAATCCCAAGGCAACGCCAGGTACTAGAAGAGACATCTGTGGGGAGAGTGATAAACCAGGAGCTCATGCTGGATGGTTTATATATCTCGCACCTCGATAACAAAGGGCCCAAGAAGGATAGATGAACGGTTGCAAGCACCTACCCGAGTCCGGTTCGTTAAACACGGATCTCTGGGCCGCGGCTATCTCGTCGTCGAAGACAGACGGGACCCCCAAAGAGATTGACGGTTGCAAAGAATTGCCGCATCCGATTCGTTAGGTACAACAGGTTGGTATCCAGCTGCCGATGACAGGCAAACGCCGTGGTCCGTAAGTTGGGAAGGACTCCACATCAAAGAAAGACGACAACTCTTGACAACCATTCGGTCCGAGGAGTCCCCGGAGTTCAACTGAACAGAACCATCATCGACATTCTCGGAGCTTCTCGGAGCAGTGCAGGACTCGGGGACGGTGCCTGCGTTGGCAGAGACAGCGAGACTTGCCAGTGGTTGGATCTGTACTTGGGGTGGATGGAGGGTATGTAAGCCCAAACTAGGCGTTGAGTAAAACCATTCGAAGGGGACGCGGCGTCAACTTGGAAGGACTTACTGTAAACCATGCTGGTGTGACTTCGGTAGAAAATCCAGTACGCGAGCTCAGTCAGCGTACGAGAGTAACGAGACAGTAGACCACACGAGACCTAGATAGGCGACTTAGATGTACCGACGTCAGGCCGGTCCCCACGCAGGCCGTAAGATCGAAGTCTCTTCAACCGCGCGCTACTCACTGCTCGCAGCTGTAACATAATGGGACAATTCACTGCCGAAAAAAAAGCCGAAGATAATTCAACGTTTACAAGACGACGCGCATGGGACACACCATCTATGCAAGCACGACAGATGGCAATAACTATACAGATGATAAGAGAGGAGGAAGCGATGTTTCGGCTTGAGGAACATTCCCGGCACCGATTAAGCGTGTGATTTTACTCCCCAGTGAGACTTCGACCACCAATCCTCCACTTTCTCCGATGGATTGTAGTTGAACAGGTCCAGATATTGGTCCCATATCTGCATTAGCCTATCGGCTTCTGGGGGTGGTTCCTGCAGATCCTGAAACGTCAGGACATTTAAACTGCCCTTCAAGGCCTCGTCCCTGGCTCTTTGGTGCGCTTCTCTAACCAAGGAAATTTCAACCAGAACTTTGAATTCCGATCCTTGCGCCGCTTGTGTTCTGACCTGTCGGATCTCTTGGTACGCCTCCATAATTTTGGGAATCTGGCTCTTTTGGGTGATTAGCGAAAATAATTTCCCAAGCGTCTCCGCGTCCTCGATCTATCGATGGAAACGAAGTCAGAGACCTGGAGTAGGGAAACTTAGAAACGCCTTACCGCCATGGCAGAGTTATGTGTGCCGTGTATCTAATCCATTTGGTGAGAAACTCGGCGCTGACAGAAAAATGGCCGCACCAGTACGGAATGTGCAGCGTCTCCGGCCAGCGCGAGGGTTGTGTTGAGTCCGACGGCTTCTTCCAGACTCAAGATGTAATGCACCGTGGGATAGCAGATCCTGGCACGTTCGACGAGTTTCTGTAAGCTATGCGTTTCTCCTGTCAACCAGCAGGCGGGCGGGAGGCTGAAAGGGACGAACCGTACGTCGTAACCGGACAAATCAAACGGCATTGTCTTTTTCTCGTAGCAACCTGCTTCCCAGTCGGCCTCGTCTATAACCAGCTTGTCTGGGGCACAGATCGCGAAGTTGAACGTCTCGGCATTTTTCTAATATGGCTCAGCACGAAATCAGTGAAGCAATGGGGGAACGACTTACGTCCGGAGTCCCGACGATGGTTGAACCAGTGCCCATCCAGATTGTCAACTTGACAAGACGGTCAAGATATAAATGCAAAAAGAAATGAAGCAACACACCTCATTATAGTTGCACATCGACTCGAAATCGAGTTCCTCCAAAACTTTGGTCGGGACCGACATATTTATCCTTTCGCCAGGTGAAATCCTTTCCCCCAGTAGTAATGACTCATGGTCTCACCCTGTCACAGTATGTTTCACATGGATTGCGTTCTGCTGTTCCGCCACAATCGCGGCGCGAACGAGACTGTTGTGACCGTCAGCGCCAATGACCTTGAATAGAGTGTTAGAAATCTCCAATGCAGACGGAGAAGGATCCGCACGATATCACCGCATATAGTCCTTCCATCTTGCAAGCGAACAATGGGGGAGCGTCGTCGATAACCGCGACGCTTATGACCTTGCATCCGTAATTTAGGACGACGCCTGTGTCCACACAAAGCGAGGTCAAGTGGTCATGCAAATCATCGTGCTCGGGTAATGTCAGACGGTATCTTCGACGTGCCCCGTACGAATGATCTTACCTGGAGGACGAGAAATTCGGCCGTGAGTTCATCCATGATTTCTTCATGGAATTTCATAAATCCCACTTGTTCCAAAGTGTCACCTAGGTATGAATGTGGTAAGTGTGAGTAGACCGCAAGTGAATGTTCAGGTGTACCTCTTCTCATTGCATACCCATTGCACCTGGTTCCCCGCGTTCGGAGAAGATCTTCCATACCAGGCCACTCCCTCAGAATCCGCGTCATATCGGGTGGGGAACGGACACTGCCTCCAGTCTAGACTCCCGCATGTTTCAAAAGCTGTATCCTCGGGCGACAGCGAGCTGACCTTGGTTTCCCCGTCGCCTTTATCTAAAACGACGACGTTGTGCCCTATTCTCCGCAGGACATACGCACAAGCGAGCCCCGCGATGCCTCCGCCTACGACGATGACCTGAATGCATAGTGGTGCTTGGTGTATAGCCTGCATAGGACTGACAGCAATAAAGATAGTGGGGATTGCGGGGGACACTGCGATTCTTTATGAAGGGCCGTTCGTGTGTGTCCACTGCCGACGTGTGGGTCCACGGTATTCAATTCTCAACGCGGCCGTGAACCATTTAGGGTGGCGTTACTGCCTTCGTTCAGCCAAGCTCTCACACCAGTATACCGGAGTTTGGAAGCAGTGGACGATGTGCCGATGTGATATATTGGAATGTTGAGTTCCCATCTTCCTGGAAGTTTTGGTCAATTTCTTGTGGGTTTCTGAAATACTACCGACTTTGAATACGCCGTAATTCTTTACTCGTTTAACAAGCGGGGACACACACCATGTGGAGCTTCGAGTAATTGGACAGAAGTGGATCATTCTGCAAACCCTCCGTAAAGCGCAATATTAGCGGATGGCCTAAATCGAGTTGATAGATTTTACGGATGGCCTAAACCGACAAATCGACGAAAGAGCCTGGAAAACCGTCTCGCA